>PVJX010021117.1:0-32359 GCA_004027295.1 Dolichotis patagonum
CCGGGCTTGGGCTTTCCCCCAGGGCTCGACACTTAACGCAACCCCCTGGGGTAGGCAGTGTTGTGACACCCATTACATGTTTCCTCCGGTCAGTGTCCAGGCCTGAGTGCCTTGGTCTTTCTCATGGAGCCTTCAGAGTTACACAGGGAGTGTTCATTTATCCCATGGATGTTTAACTGAGCACATCATGTGTCAGGCCCAGTGCGGGATGATTAAAAAAAAAAGACAGCTTTTACCTCAAGGTCAGAATATTCTAGAATGTAGGAAGGGGTGAAGTTGGTTGTTGAGCTGGTGAGGTTGACTCACTCTTGTGCTAGGCCGGGATTGGCCAGAGGAGTGCAGTAGAGGCCAGGCCTGGGGGTCCATGGAAGGAGGGGGTGTTAGATGGTCCCCAACTAGATGTGTGCAGCAGGGTGAGAGGGAATGGCTATCCAGGGCCAGTATATTAGTCTCTTTCCCTCGACATTTGGCCCAGCTAAGATGAGAGACCAAAGCCAGACTCTGAGGTGTTCAGCCTGGGGTGAGAAAATAAGACCCTCAAACACAGAGATGCCTGGTCCCCCCACAGGCCTGCCAACTAGATGATGGGTTAGAGCCAAGAATCTGCAGTGTCGGCAGTTACAATCCACCCTCTCCCGACCTGACGTGAAGTTGTGCTGGGCACTTGGGGCTGCTAGTTTGACCCAAATTCCTTGCCCAAACCTATCTGTGAAATGGGAAGAATTGCTGCTGGGTGTCCTAGGTGGGGGAGAGAAAGGCCTTGTGTATCTCCTGCCCCACCCCTCCCTACACTTCTTTTCCTGGGCAGAAGAGCTTGGAGAGGGCAGGAGAGCTTGAGAGGGAGCTTGGATGGTTTTTCTTGTTCACACAAAAGGCACTTGTCTTGGTCTTAGCTTGGAATGAGTCTCAGAGGAGCTTTGGGCAGGAGGGGCAGGTCATGGTCTCAGGGGAGCCACCTTGTGTGGAGCAGGATATGGAGGTAGAAGGAGGGCCTGCCCCTAGTGTGGGTCTGCTGAGGCTCTGGGGAATCCCAAGCATCTCCGGTGCTGGGCTGTTTTCACCGAGGTTTCCCCACATAGGTCTGTACGTTGGCTGCCCTCAGGAGGGGGCTGGGTCTTAGGCAACCAGGACAATGTCCTAGTAAGGAGTGGAGCTTAGGCCACCCAAAGACAGTCTGAGCCGCTAATACTCACTATGCATGGTGTTATCATCCACCCGAGGCCAGGATTTAGGACTCCTGTAAGCAGTTCAGTCCTGCTGGCTGAACGCTACATACTAAGCCCTTGGGGAAGAGTTACTACAGCAGTCCAGGGCCCCCAGCCCTGACTTCCCTGTCAGGCCCCCAAGTGAAAAGGGAAGGGGAGGGCTCCCTCACCAGGCCCTCCCTGAGACTCCTCTCCTTGGAGGCTAGCATTGGCCGTATCACAGGGAGCTCTGGCTGGCATCCTCGGAGCCACCCGACTTCACACATCCGGGAGAGAGGTCCTCCAGGCTGCACACTTGTTACCAGGCCTATGGGGTAGGGGCCTGGGCTCTGTCCAGCACTTCCCCTTGGGCCTGGCGGGGTTGTAGCCTGGCACAGGTCAGCCTTGACGCAGGTCAGCCGTGGGGAGGCTGCGAGGGCTGGGGGTGAGCCAGGGCCTGTGGTGGCCCCGCTGTCCAGGCCAGATGGCCAGTTGGCTCCAGTGGGAGAGGCTGTCATCACCTCCAGTCGGTGTCCTGGCCTCAGTGTCTTACTATTTCTCGTAGAGCTGCTATGAGCTGAGGACTGACCTTCTTCCCTGGAGTGAGGTTCAAGGGGCCCATCTCCCTGCACTCCTGCCCTGGGCCTAACCAGACTCCCAGTGTCTCACCTCTCCTCTGACCTTAGTCCTTGCAGGACTCCAGTCAGACTGTCTAAAGAGCCAGGATTTCCCTCATGGTATTCCTTCTCCTCTACAGTTCGGATGGTCGACTTCTCATTCAGTCCTCCAACAAACATAAACCACAGAACCTATGACACACCAGGCCCCAACGTCCTTATCCTTGAAACTCCACAGATGAACAGCAAGGATGAGGCCTCTACCCCCACAGAGCTGAATTCTCCTGGGACGGACAAGCAAACCAAGGGGCAAGGTATACAGTGACATGACAGGCCAAGGTACTTCAGAAAGGATCGAAGGGAGGGCTCCCTGAGGAGAGAACATCTGCCTGGGGTGGGAGGAGGGGAAGACAGTCCAAATTCTGGGGGTATATTGTGGGGTTGTGGGGAGAATGTTCCAAGTAGAGGAGAGGCCTTCACCTGTGGTGGGGAAGTGACTGAGGTGGGATCTGTGAGCACTTATGCCAGAAAGGGGTATAAGGGGAGGGAGCAGAGGCCAGCTGGTACCCCAAGACCTTGTAGGAGTTGAATTTGATTCTGCTAGGTTTGTGCAAGGGGAGTAAAATAAACCGAGTTAACATTTGGTTCAGCAATTCCTACCCTCAGGGCACTGTGTCAGTTACCTGCTGTAACCATTTCGTTCAAATTTACCCAGAACCCCATAGTGGGTCCCAAAGATAAGGAAACCAAGGCATCTAGAGATTAAGCCACTTGCTCAATGCCCAAATCAGTGCTGGAGCTGGGATTTCTGATGAGTAGCCCCCTCAGACCCCTAACTGGTGGGACATTTTGTCTCTTGGGGTACAGTTCTCTCCCACCTCCAACAGAACCTCCTTCAGGAAGTCTTCGCTCACCCTAGTTTGCTGCAACATCTAAACACAGCGTGTGACCTAAAAGCCAGGACCTAAAGAGATCATTTCTACCTCACGGTGTTTTAAGTCTCATTTTGCAGATGAAACCTGAAAAGAGGTTTCTGTTATCCGCAATCAGTGAGCCAGGTATGGGAACTATGCCTGTGGTCTCCTGTTCTCTCTCACCCAGCCCCAAGCTCTCCAGTACCCCCATCCCCGCTTTAAGACAATTCTCAGAGTAATTCTTATCTGTCTTCGAGACGGGACCTTCCTCTAGATAGACGGGGGCCTCTCCTATGCCCACAAGGGGGCGCACACAGCCGGGCCATATTCAGCGTCCGTGGATACAAGGCAATGGGTGGCTGAAGGTGGGAATGTGCTAGGCTTGGTGGTGTTTTGTGCGCCTTTAGCAGAGAGGTTCAGCAGAGGGATGTTGCTGAGGCTTGAAGGATGCTTAGGAATTTTCTAGTGAGCTAGAAATCATGTCTGGGGTGGGAAGGGCGTCATCCCAGCCAGAGGGAGAGACAGACAGAAAGAGAGAGCGAGACAGAGATAGAGACAGAGAGACAGAGACAGAATCAGAGACAGAGACAGAGACAGAGAGACAGAGAAACAGGGAGAGAACCTGGAAAATACCCAGAAGTAGCAATGATCCTGCTGGCCTGAGCGTGAGGAAAGGATGGGCAACAAACAAGGCTGGTAGTGGCATCAGGGATGGATTAGAGGCTGTCTGCCAGACTAAAGAGCTGGGGCTCTGGCTTGAGGGGCTGGGCAAGGACAGGGGAAGTAGCTGCCCAGGAGCTCTGGGAGTGAGTCCTGATCTGGGCAAACTGGTACAAATCACAGGCCTTCTCTGAGTCTGTTTCTCCTTTGCATAGTGTGGGCATGGTGCAAATTTTCAATGCCCTGCCTAGCTTTGCACAGACTTATTCTGTAGCAGCTACCCCCTTACAATCCTAATAAGCAAAGAGGCTCTCAGCTAGCTGTGAATTTTCTCTTATGTGCCAAACTTTTTCACCACATATGGCTTTGCTCTGCCGTGTTCTGCCAGCCCTTCCAGAGGCACAGGCCCCGGGGCTCTAGCTCACAAGGGGGCCTGTGTTGACATGCTCTTCTTTACTTTCAAGCCCTTCCTCCTGTGGAGCCCTGGCCAGGGTAGGCTGGCATCCTGGGTCGAGGTCTGTGCATGACTGTGGCCCAGCTCTGAGGGTGGTGGCATCAGTGGGACCAGTGGGATCAGCATGGCCACTGGCATCAGTGGCCGCAGGTCCTCTGCAGCCCTGGGCGAGGCAGGGGGCAGGTCATCAGGGTCTAAGCTGGCGTCACTCCAGGTCTCAGAGTTCTCACTGTGGCCCTCCTGACTGGTGACTTCATCCTCAGATATCGTGACCGTGTCAGCTGTGTCTTCCCCAGAGTTGCCGCCTAAGTCCCCTGCCCCTTGGTCAGTGGCCCCCTTCAACTTACTTGCTGCTCGGTCCTCTGCTGTGCCCTCCTGTCCCTGTTTGGAGCAACCCTCAGGGACAACAGGGAGCCCTGCCACAGGCTGAGCAGGTGCCTGAGCCACGCTCTGGCCGGTCCAGAAGAGAGTGAGCTCTTGGCGGCAGGCGGCCACAGCCAGGCTGGTGAGCAGGGTGCTGGACACTAAGTAGAGCAGGGCAGGCTGGCCCATCTCCATAAGGACCATGGCCAAGAAGGTGACCATCAGGCCCGTGGCATAGGCTACGGTGCATGCCACGAAGTAGACCTGATGAGAGCGGATGCGCACATCAAAACGGTGACAATAGGCAACTAGGAAGCCGGGAACCACAATGTCGCCAAAGCCAAGGATGGAGAAGGGCTGTTCACACGGCGTCCAGGCCGAAGCACGCAGCTGGGGCACTCTGAGCACCATGGGTAGCCTTTCGTGGCTCGAAGAATCTGCCGGGCCCGAGGCAATCTCCAGCATGGTGCTCTCACCAGTCTTGGTGAAGAGCGGTGTGACGAAGACAAAGAAGACATCGAAGGCCAGAAGGGTCAGCAGGAAGCAGGTGCAGTGCTTGAGGGTGGGCAGCCGCACCCGTCGTAGGACAAAGAGGCAGTAGGCCACACCCAGCATGTCCTGCAGAAGCCACGCCCAGCGGTCCTCATTGCGGTACGTGACCCAGAGGAGGGTCACCAGGCTGCACAGGCCTGCCAGCAGCAGCTGGGGCAGCTGCAGAGGGGACCGGTAGCCAGGGAGGGGCCACTGGTATTGCTGCAGCGGCAGGTGGTGCATGAAGGGCACCAGGCAGCTGTAGAGACCGGTGCTGGCGCCCAGGCCGAAGATCCCGATCATGACGTAGACAAAGTAGTCGTAGAAGAAGTAGAGTAGAACCACGATGGAGCAGGACGTGGCGATCACAGCGCCCGAGATGGCCAGTGTGAAGTTGACTGGAGAGTCCTCGTCGTCGTCGTCCTCACGAACTCCTGGCGGCCCCTCGGCTGCCACTGCCTGCGGCTGACGGAGGCCATCCGGCCCCCCTCCTGCTCGGGCCTGGTGCCGCTGCAGCCAGGCGGCCTCCATCAGGCCGGCCCAGTAGCCACCCACGGCCACGGTGCCTACAGCCAGGATGAAGATGACCAGCAGGTTGTAGTCGATGATGGGCTCTGGGGGCACATACATGGCCACGCGGACAGTGGCGGCTCCCTGCGTGTGCCTGAGGATGTCGAGCATGTCTGTGTAGCGAAGCAGAGCCACGGGGATGGTGAGGTCCGGCAGAGATTGGCGGGGGTCCTGGGATACCGAGGTGACGTCTGAACACTGTTGGTCGCTGACCCGGCTCACAATGAGCAGCCCCTGGGCTCCCTGGCTCTGAGCCAGCCAGCCCTTGGCGTGGACGCTGCAGTTGCCCCTCATGGCCATGGCGGTGGTGCTGCGAAGGGACTGTGGCTTGGAGGAGCTGGACCAGGCCTGGTGGAAGGGGTCCTTGTCTGGGCACCAGGATGCCTTGGTGCCATCATGCAGGGGAAGGAGCGGGGCATGGTGCAGGTCCCGGGGCAGGGTGACATAGTCGGAGCTGAATAGGATGCAGTAGTCTTTGCTCCAGCTCTCTGTCACCACGTGGACCACACCATTCTCCCCCTGGGCCATGATACTGACAAGGAGGAGGAGCAAGACCACAGGGAGGAAGAAACCCACGCTCGCCATTCCCCTCAGCTGCCTGCTGTGTCACCCCGGGGGTAGCTGCCCCAACAGCCCAACTCTCTTCCCCGGGGGCGGGTGTGGCCCTCTGTGACAGAGCAGTTTGCGCACCTATCCCAGAAACCAGGACCACACCTACTTAGTCATAAAGCTGTGTCATCCCCAGCCAAGGACACTGCTCGGGGCACAGGCTTCCTCTAAGTTCCTCAGCCTGGCCAAGGTAGAGAGGTAATGTGGGTCCTCTCTGCCCAGGCCCCAGTGGGCACCAGACCAGGTGATTTGAAATGAGAGGTGGGCGGATGGGGTTGAGGATGCCAGCTAGGACTCTGGATCAACTTTTCCCCTTGCCCATTGGGTGACCCAGGAAAGTACCTTTCCTCTCTGGGCTGCAAGCTCTCCTTCAAAATTGGTCCCCCTCTCTACCAGGAACATGGCCAGAACTCATCTCCGGCCTCTTTGGAGTTAGTGTTGGCCGTGAAACCATGTTACTGCCAGTAGAAATTGAACAGAAACGATGTAAGCCTCGTGGGGGCCTCAGCTGAAAAATATGATGCTCCTGGTATATATTTTCTCTCCCTTTCTCACGAGTCAGAACAAGGATAGGTCGGTGCCTGGTTTTGATTATGATGAGGAGGACAATGTGCTGAGGATGGGGAGAAAGGGAAGGGAGCCTGTTCCTAGGCCTGCATGGGACAGTCACTTGGGAGGCTCACTGAGGACCATTATCAGAGAGACGTGATCCTTTGCAAGCCTTCGGCTTGCTGTGGCAGCTGAACTTCTCCCTAATATACCCATGTCCTCGATGAGTAAAACTGAGGCTGAGAGAAGCACAAACTGACCCAGCTAAGAATGGACCCTGGAACAAAAAAGAGAGAAACGGAAGATGAAGCAAACTGGTTCTGATGCTCCCATGCTCTCCTTGTCACTCACTGGTCGGCAGTCAGCTCCCTTTTCCTTTGATGCTGTGACACTCCCCTCCTCCACTGGAGGTGAGCTCTGCTACCAGCCTCTACCTCTCGCCCTAACACCCTCAATTCTCCACAGTGCACAGGGATGGGGGCTCTTCTCCCTGGGGCTCTGGCCCAGG
Organism: Dolichotis patagonum; assembly: GCA_004027295.1. Classification (NCBI taxonomy): domain Eukaryota; kingdom Metazoa; phylum Chordata; class Mammalia; order Rodentia; family Caviidae; genus Dolichotis; species Dolichotis patagonum. The sequence continues at coordinate 6,960 of PVJX010021117.1, forward strand.
GCTCATGGTAGTGATGTGGCCCAGCCAGAGAATCTCAGCCCCGGTTCCTACCTTCATCTGCAGAACCCCACACTCGCCCTCAACTCAGTATCCAGCCCCAGCTGAGGCCTCCGAACCTAGCTTCTTGTCCCCTGCTGCCAGGCCTCTGATGGTGTGGACAGTGCTCAGGTCATCCGGGCCTTGGATGTAACCTCATCTCACTGCTGCTTCCAGAAAAGCCTCGCCTCCTCCTTACGTCACTATTGCAGCTCGCTTTACCTCCCCGCTTCTCTCTCTCCCTTTCTGTACTGGGGATTGAATCCAGGATCTTCACACTGAACTACATCCACAACCCTTTTACACTTTTATTTTTGAGACAGGGTCTTGCTATGTTGCGGAGGCTGGGTTCAAACTCTTGATTCTCCTGCCTCAGCCTCTCAGAGTGCTGGGATTACAGGTGTGCAGCACCACAGCTGACCAGGTCTTACTTCCTTCGTAGCACTTGTCCCAGTCTTAGGTTTTTGCTTGCTTGCATGTTTCCCTCTTGGTTTTCTGACTTGCACTGGTTGGGCATAAACTCTGTAAGGACAGGGAACTTGTCTGTCCTACTTGCTGGTCCTGGCTGGTGGAATAGAAAGCAATGCCCATAAAATATGGGATGTATGAGAGAGTGATCCAATTTATATTTGGGAGGACTGAGGTGCAAGAGTTGTCTTAGTCACTTTCTCATCATTGGGACAGGACATTACTCAGCTCTGCCATTTAAAGGAGGAGAGGTTTTGTTTTGGCTCATGTTCCAGCCCATGGCTTGTTGGTCTAAGGTGGATGGCAGGGCAGAGGGACGTGGCAGAGGAGAAACTGCTTGCATCATGGTGGAGGTGACACAGATTGAGAAGGGTGGAGCCAGGGAGCGCCAGGGAGCGACCTGCCCACCACCTAGCACCCCCATGATCCACTCACATTTCGCAAACCCCACTTCCTATCTCACAAGACTTCGGGGAGATAGCTAGTTATAAACCATAGCGGCAGTTAAGGGACCTTTCCAAGATGACGTTCAGTGATAGAAACCAGTTTCAAACCCCAGCTATTAGGCGTTAGGTTTACAGTTTATCACTCTGCCAGGAGGCTGGCTCGGGATGGTATGGATGTGATGACCCGGACTGGGTGGGAGACGGGTTCATTGCAAAAGTCGATGGGAGCAGCAGTTACTGTTGGACACGATGGTGCTGCTTACGGTTGGAGCTCTTTGAGGCTGGCGGCTGGCTAGTATGGGGCCAGCCTGGGTAATTTAGGGAGGCCCTATCTCCAGATCAAAGTCAAATAAAAAGAGTTGAAGTTGTAGCTTAGTGGTAGAGCACCCCTGGGCTCATCAAGGTGAACCCTAAGATAGCCCAACTGGTGCTCAGAAAAAGAGAAAAGATGCAAAGATGCACAGGGAGAGAAAGGAAGGGGCTGGAAATCGTTAAAATCCCCTGTGTATTTTACACACTGCATTAGTTCCTTGGATTGCCTTAGGCTGCCACGAACCAGATGGCTGAAAACAACGGAAATTTCTTCTCTCGCGGAACTGGAAGGCAAAGGTCTGCCCTTGCTGAGTGTTGGTGTCCCCCTAAAAATTTGTATGCTGAGTCTAGTCCCCGGTGTGATGGCATTTGCAGTGGAGCCTTGGAAAATAGTTAAATCAGGAGGGTGGAGCCCTCCCAATGGGAGCCTTCTAGAAGAGACAAGAGAGGTGAGCTCTCAGCCTTGGGACCAACATTCAAAATATTCAACTGAATTTTTGTAAGAAACATTTCTCCTTGTTGGTGCTTCCTTGTAAATCAGGAACTGAGGCCTGTCTAGGAACTGAACCTGCCACCACCCTGATGTTCATCTTTTCATCCCCTGAGAACTAAAAGTCTGTTGTTCAAGTCACCGGGTCTATGCATTTATCCAAAACGAAGTCCAGAACCAAGGTGTCAGCAGGACCTCGCTCCCTTTGAGAGACAGGCTAGAATCCTTTCTTAGTCCTTTCCTGGTGGTGGCTGACAATCTTGCTGCCTCCTTGGCTTGCAGCAGTGCCACTCCAACCTCGCCTGTGTCACACGGCATTCTCCCTGTCTTTGTATCTCTTCTCTTTTTCTGATAAGGGCACCAATCGGTTTAGCTTGGGGTTTACCCTAACGACCTCATTTGAACTTGATCCCACTTGCAAAGGCCCTATTTCCAGATGAGGTCACATTCCTAGGTAACGGGAGTTAGGGCTACATATCTTTTGGGAGACAAAATTCAATCCATAACACACGCTATTTTAATTCTCAAAGAGCAAGAATAGTCGTCCATCTTCCTCAAGGCCTCTCCTATTATGTGGGCATCTTTTTCTTTTTTTCTTATTTTTGGGTGCTGGGGATTGAACCCAGAGCTTCTCATGTGCTCGGCAAATCTTCTACTACTGAGCTTCACCCCCAGTTTTCTATTTTGGGTCACTTCCCTTGGGATTCCACACTGATGAACGCTGCACTGTGACACCAGCTCTGGACTCTTTGAAGGGGAGGGTGTGAGTATAAAGGAACTTGCAAATTAGCGAGCAGACCCCATTGGGTCTGGGTAACTCCCTCTCCCTAATTACTTATCTCTGCCTTGACAACACCTAATTGGACAACTACCTTCTCCAAGATTCATTTGTGTTGTATTTTTCAAAGTATTTATCCAAATTTTTCTAAGAAACGTTTCTCCTTGTTGGTATACTTTTGATTTATCCACTAATGTAACATTTAATTAGATTACAAACAGTAATTACAATGACAAGTGAACTGTCAGAAACACATTAGGGAACCAGTACCGCTGTCTGATGATGGCTAGTGGGGGAAGAGGTGGGCAGGGAGCGTTCTGATCGCGGATAGGACACGTAGTGTTTGTTGGTTAAGCGGTGGCTGGGGGTGAGGAAGTGCAGTTCGTGCAGTTCTGATAGCCTGTGGTCACTGGACCCACTTGCCTGTGTTCCAGTGTCTAGATGTCATCCATGTGGGCAGCCCCTTGCTGAGGGATGTATGTGACAATGAAACCGTCTCTGACGCCCCTCCCAGGATGAGCGACCCAGATGCTCACTCAAAGCCCTACTCCCAAGAAGGAAGCCCAGGATCTCTTAGAAACCAAGGACCATCACCCACTGGGATGACTGTCACCCACAAACAGGAGCATGTGAGGATGTGGAGAAGTTAGAACCCACAAACCCAGCAGAGGGGATGCAAAGGGTGCAGCGCCAGCTACACGCAGAGTTAGCCCAGGCGCCAGCAGTCCCAGTCGTAGGTATCATCCATAAGAACTGAAATCGGGTGTTCGAATGAAATTATGTACAACCTTGTCGCAGCACTATTTGCAATAACTTGCAATAGATGGATAGGACTCAAGTGCCATCAGCTGACTGACGGATAAGGTGTGGTCCATCCATGCAACGTAAAATCAGTCAGCCGTGAGGCGTGATGTTTTGACACGTGCTACAATGTGGATGGATCTTGAAAATACCGTGGTAAGTGAAAAAAAAAAAACAGGCAAAAGAGCAAATACTGTATGATTGATTCCACTTATTGGAAATAAATGGCAAATCTCCAGAAGGTAGACTGATGAGTGCCGGGGGTTAGGGGATCAAGAAGTGGGAAGTGACTGCTTTGATAGGTATAGGGTTTCCATATGGGGTGAAGGACACATTCTGGAGCCAGAGAGTGGTGATAGTTGCATATATTGATATATAATAATTGTATGTATTTATAGGCTATTAATGCATTTGATGTCATTGAGTTATATATTTCAACACGGGTGAAATGGTAAGTTTTAAATTAAGTATATTTTACCACAATAAAAAAAACTTAAGGACCAACTCCAGTCTCCTGCAGCAACACTGTCCTCGGGACAGGTCTCATTTTGATCCCTCGGGACCCTGTCAGTCCAGGATGTGCCCCAGTTAGGAAGCACTGCTCTCCCCACCCAGCTCACTCCTGTCCTCCCCCCTGATCTGCTTTGGGCTTGCAGAATTCTCCGAAGGCTCTTGCCCTCTCCATGCCTCTCCCTGGGACCCAGCTTGCTGAAAGCTGTCAGGGACCTTGCCAGCCAGTCCATCAAGGGCTGACACGGTGCTTCTGCAAGGCCACTTGGTGCCCTGGCCGACGCACTTACATGAATGCTTGGTGCCTTTTGTGTAAGTCAATTTCTAGACTCTGATGATGCCACCACCTGTACTCACCAGATGGACCCCTTTCTTTTCTGACCCCCCACCTCTGCATGGCAGCTTTGCCCCTACTCACTGTTCACCCCAGTTAGGACTGGGGCTCTTGGGGTAAAGCCTCTGCTTCCTGTTTGGAGTGGGTGTCACCTGGAGCATTTCTCTCTATCCACTGAGGGCCATGAGGCCAGCAGACCCCAGGTGGTGGGTCTCAGGGCTGTCACGCAGGAAGGCAAGAAGGGTGCCCAGCTTCCTGGCCTCCTCTGCTACCCTGGCTTGTTGGCCCAGAACCTTTCCAGCTGCATGATCTGGAGATGCACAGGCTTGGAAAGGGACTGGATCACCGTCAGCTGCCTCCTCCCAACAGCTTCCTGTGTCCCTGAACCTGGGAGTGAAGGCAAGAGAGGCAGAATCCTCTGTACCCTACCCTGGCTGGGTGCCCACAGTCTTCCCCAGCCCCCATATGTCCTTCAGAGGCCCCCTTGCTCCTCCCCGACTCTGCCTTGGCCCAGTGAGCAAGGAGGTTGGGCAGCAGGGGTCTCGTTTAGGACTCCTTGAAAGGACAGATGGGGGTTATCGCACTGGTGTCCCAACACACTGAAGCTTTGAAAAAGATCACGACCAAGGCCTCTTTTGACTCTGAGCTGTCAGCAGACCCTGCAGGGGATGGTGGGCTGAGGGGGGTGGGGTGGGAGGCAATCTCTGAGGTAGAGTGGGGACTGCTGGGGACACGGGGTGTAGTACCTGTGGCTTGTGCTCTACAGGCTCCAGCTCACATAGCTAGACCGTGTCTGAAGGCTATTTGTTCAGACTAAGAACCTGGGGAATGTTCTTGGACAGGGCACTGCAGAAGGGTAGAGGGGCAGGGGAGAAAACTTGCAGAGTGCCTGCTGCACAGGGGTTTTGTGGAGGCCACTTTGGGTTCCCGTCTAGCCCTGCCCCCTCTGGGCGCCCTCAGTCTCTTCATCTGCGTTTCACCCTTCCCATAATAGCGTCGGTGCCACAGGGCAGTGTGGGGGAGATGAGATTCGTGCATGAGACTCCCGGGAGCACTGACGAGCAATCAGGATGCTGCTGGGGCCCTGCAGGAAACATCCGGTGCAGACTGCAGCAGTCCAGTTTGAAGTCAGGAGGCCTGCACGGGATGACCCTGAGACACCCTGGACTGAAGGCCAGGGCACCCTCGAGGTGGGTACACAGAGCCTAGGTGGGGTGCAGGGAAGCCCGATGCGGCTTCAGGTGGCCTGGGTTGCATGGTTTGTAGTGTAGCTTCATCTTCAGCAGTGGAAGAGTGGAGGGCGTGGAGGAGAGATGCTGGGTATGCAGAACCCTCATCACCGCCGCCCTGCTGGCCCCAGCAGCTGCCCGGCTACCATGGTGGGTCCCTTCTTCGACTAGGATATGTTCCAGGTCAATCTGAAACCCAAAGGCCTCCTCGCTGTCCCCTTTCCCTAGAGATGCTTTGTTGGACCCAGTCTCCCAACCCCAACCCAAGTTCTAAGGACACTGGTCCTTGAGTGACGGAAAGCGCCCTCGACTTGCAGCCTAAAGACCTCTACCCAGAGGAGTTGCTGAGCCTGTGTCCTTGGCTCCAGAATGCTCTGGGGCCTATCTCCCTGTGCTGGTGGAGGATTAGCTAATACATTTATAAGAACTTCATGGATTGCAAAGCAATCTTCAGATGGCTCCAATTAAGGTATGATAATCTGGATTTCACAACCTCCTACCTCCCCTAATACGTGGCTTCCTGAGGTCTGGCTGTTTCCTAGGCAGGGCATCGGGTGGCTGACCCATGAGCACAGTGGCTTGGAAAGGTAGCTAAGGACCTCAGGAGGTGGCTATGCTGTCCCTCAGGGACAGAGCCTACCTGGAAAGCATCATGACTTTCTTCCCTCACAGTTCTGTGCCCACGGGGAGAATCTCAAGGAGAAATGGGTCAGGTACAGACATTTTTATGAGATGGTGGCTTCTGGGTGCGGCATGGAGAAAATATTTTTGGTCCTGAGGGACAGGCCTGACTGAGACTTGGAGGACCTCAGTGACCCCCACCCTACAGCTGAGCCACCCAGTCCCTCCCCACAGGGCAGTGACATGTCTCATACCCCCTTTGGCTCACAGAGAGACCCTCCACTCCCAAAGCCCAACCCCAAAGGTGAATGGCTCAGGTGCCTGGGCCTGGACTACCTGGCCCCTGCCCCGAAGCCCAGAGCAACCCCACTGTGGGCTGCAGAGCGTTGCGCAAGCTGCCCGTCCTCCTTAGTCTCTTCCAGAGATATTCTCTGCAGCATCTCTGATGACGGCCAGCCCGGCCCCCGCCCCAACTCAAGGGCTCTGCACCTCTTTCCTCCCATGGCCCAGCACTGTGCTGAGGGCACAGTAGGCACCCAGAGGTGCCCAGCAGCTTCGCCATCCAGGAGGCACACCAGGAAGAGGGCAGTACACAGGCTCAGCTCCTTCCCCGGCGTCCCTCCTTGAGACGCACTTCCCTAGCCATGGTCCGGGAATAGCCCACCTCTCATTCGTCCTGTAGCGTGTGAAACAGAGGGGAGAATTATCTCAGCTTTTGCTACTTGACACACATCAGTCATTTGTGGTCCCTCTTGTCAGCTAAGAGAGCTATTCGCTGCACCTTACCCCGACCCCAAATTGCTCTAGAAGCCACCAGCCCATCCCGGTCCTGGCATTCCCTGACTCTCCCTCATCTCTCTACTTAAGGACAGAGCTTGGAAACTGGCGGGGTGGGACACCCCCATAAGGCCCCCAAGGACAGCCTCATCTCCTCCAGGTGCCGTGCCATTGTGGAGTTCATGACAGTCATCTTGGTTTGTCCCCAGTGTACTCATGCACCACATCCTTCAATGTAAACATGTGCTGGTGTGCACACACGTGTGTGTGTGTGTGTGTGCACGTACATGCACCCATGTGCACACCCTCTTTCCTGGTCAGAGGTCCTGAAAGGCCCAGGTGTCACTGGGGCCCTTGTGAGTGTCTGGGGTCTCACACCCCATGGCCTTCGAATGCACCTCACACTGGCTTCTCCTGGCTGTACAGTGCTGGTCTGAGAGCCCTCAGGTGTCTCTGCGGCCCGCGTGGATGTGGGACATGTGCCTCAGATGAGGAGGGGCAGGGTCCACTCTGCTCCCACCTTCCCCAGTCACCGGCAGCTGTGCTGGTGCACCACCCATCCGGCACTCCAGCTGCCGCCCTTGCCTGGCCTCACTGGCTTCTCCTCCCCCCGTCCTCCTTTCCCTTGAGCTTGTCATAGAGACCTGGTCTCAAGGTCAACTTCTGGGACATCCTAGACTAGGACAGAGTCTCAGGTCTGCTCCGCCTCCTCAGCTTCCCAACTCCGCTGCCCGCTTCTCAGCATGAGGCTTCCCCAGGCTGAGGCCCTACTCCTGCTTTGTTCCACTGCCATGGTTCCAGCTGTCCCCAGACACTGCAGTCCTCCCCTGCATCATTAGCCTTTCTGTCCCTGACTTTTTACCAAGAGCTGTCCTTCACTAACCAGCCTGGCTGGACCCATCTCATTCCAAGTCCCCTGTCCCTCCTACCACCGGCATAACGTGAGCAATGTCAGGTTTTCCAGCTCCTGAAGGCCGGAAAAGGTGCCCACTTCTCTAAGGCACCCTCTCCTGCTCCCCGGTGGAATACAGGCCTTCACAGAAGCTGGTTGAAAAGATAAATATTATTATTTACATCGTCTTCCCCTTACAGCTCCTACTTCCCGCCCCCGCTCGTCAGCCCAGCCCTCTGGAAACGGCAGACCTGGCGGGATGCACCCTTCTACACCTGGGGAGGGGCAAGTTCATATGCCAGCTGGTTGTTCCAGGAGCCCCTTGTCCTGTTCAGGGCTGCTGGGCAGAGGGGAGCCCTTTCCCTTTGCTCATCTTGAGAGCCTGCTCCAGAGGTTGCGAGTCCCAAAGGTTCTTTGTCCTCCTCCAGGAAAGGTGGCCTGGCCGGGGCACATTCTTGTGCCCTTGCAGTGCCCAGAGGGGGAGACACCCAAAGGCAGGAGGTGACAGAACTCAGGATGAGGGTACTATTGGTGAGGAAGCTGGGAGAAGTTGGGGCGACTTACAGAGTGGTTTCCAGGGTGCAAGGCAGCAAGGCAGGGCATTTGTAGTGGCAGTGCCACAGTGCCAATGCTGTTCTGATGACTTGGGAGTGACCCAGTACCTGATGCTGTCACCTGATTTCTAATGCTATTTCCAGGGCTCCCTCCTGGCCCACACGGCCTTGGTTCTCAGTGGTGCCCAAAGGCATTGCGAAGGCCAGGAGGCATCGTGGTGGATGAATGCTGTCACATTCAGGAAGGGATCCCAACATTCCATGATGCCCCGGGGCAGTGAGTCTCCTCCCTGCAGTTGCGGGGATCCCAGAGCTCTGTGCTCTGTTAGAAGACTGCTGTGGGCAGTCAGCTCTCCACTCCCATCCCATTTGCACTCTCCAGGGAGGACTGGGACAGTGGGCCAAGCCCAGCCCTGTAAGCTGCTGTGCAGTCATGAGCATAGAGGTCCTGCTAGTGTGGCAGTCGGGGCCCCCCAGACTTGCAGGGCTGTGCTCCTGGGGAAAAGGTGCTGCTTCCCTCCGCACGCGAGGTGGTCAGGGAGCCTGCTCATACTCTTCACAGCCACAGGCCTCACGAACTGCTCCGTGTGGCTGACGCTCAGACTGCCGTGGACTGCTTGATGCTGTGGAAGCTGACCCGGGTCGGGGAGGTGGGGATGGACATGGCACGGGCCACCCGCGCTCGGATGGAGTGTTTGTCTTGCCATCGGTGCCACCTCTTCCGGATAGCAGAGCGGACCTGTGGGCACAGGGCAGAGGCTTGGAACTCGCTCCCTCCCCTGAGCTGCTGCGAGCAGAGAAGCCCACAATAGATGGTGACATTTGGCAAGGCTGACATTGTTGGTTTGCATTTGTTTGGTTTTGGGCATGCAGATTCCATACCCTCAACCCACAGGAAGCACTGCCCAGGGCTCAGCCTTCTCAGTTTTCAGACTCTTTGGTAAGACCAAGGCCCAGGCTTTCAGCCACCCATGCCCGCTGCCTCTGGGGCAGAGGAAAGGGCTGCCATCCCAGGAGCAGAGTGGGAGGGACTGGCACTTCCTAGCAGCATCCCACAAACTTAGGAACAGGGAGCAGAGCCTGCACTAGGTACAGGAGGGGAACAATCCTATGGTCCCAAATCCTAAGCCCAGCCCTCACCCGGGTCCTCACCTCGCTGTTGAGGAAACAGTAAAACACAGACACGAAGAAGCCCTGGAGGAGAGAGGGACAGTCAGAGGCCTGTGTAGGCAGGGTCCCCTCGGCCCTGGGCTGCCCCCGCCTCCCGGGCCTCTAGATCTCTGCTGAGAGAACCCCCAGCCAAGCAGGTACACACCTGGCCCTACAGAGCTGGGGGCAGCCAGGTCCAACCAAGGCGGGGAAGGAGGCCATACCTGGAAGGATTCCAGGAGGGAATTGAAGTAGATGAAGACGACCCGGGAGACCTCATCCTCGCCAGGGTTGACAAAGAATAGCATATAGGTGATGCCCAAGAGAGGCAGCAGCACCAGAGTGGCCTTCACAGCCTTCCTGGGGGTGGAGGTGAGAGGGCCCAGTCAGAGCCCAGCCAGAAGGGGCTGGGCCCCCGGCTGGTAACGAGGCCTGGGCCTGGGGCAAGGGGCAGGTCTCAGGCATGGCTAAGGTGGGGAGACCTGTGGATGCAGGAGGTGCCTCCAGGCTTGGGAGAAACGCTGGCTCAGAGGCTGGGACCCTGAAGCCCCCATGGGTGGGGGAGGTGGGGAGCCAGGTACCTGTACTGAATGGTCTCAGATGTGGTGGATGCCCGGAGTTTGGTCATGAGGATGCGGACGATGTTGAAAAGGAAGATAAAGTTGATCTGCAATTTGAGCATACCGGCGGGGATCGGGGGTATGGATGTGTGCAGGGTAGGGGGTGGGGAGCAGGACAAGCCCTCGGCTTCTCAGTTCTAGCCTTGATGCCCCCACGGCTCTCCCTCCACCTCCTTTACGCCTACACTGGACCTGGGCCCCCTCCTTCAGTCCCCACTTCTGGGCAGAGGGTCCTCTCTGTCCACTCCAGATGCTGATGGCCCCTCCCTACTGTGCCCTGTCTCCTGTCCCCCACTGAGGTTCTTACCAGCAGGACCAAGATCATGGGGCCCTGGTAGATGTAGTCGGTATACACTCCGGGCCGTTTGCCGAACCAGCACCTAGAAGGCCAGAGCAAGAAGGGGAGAGGGGCGTCATCCAGGTCTTCTGAGGCTTGGGGGGCAGAGCCTGGTCAGGGCAGGCCTGGGACTGACAGCTGTGATGTGGGCACCCCAGTTCCAATCCTGGAAGAAGTTCAAGTCAGTTGACCCCACTGCAGGGCCTCAGTTATCCCACCTGCAACACAGCCAGCATCCTCACTGAGACGTGAAGTTGGAAGCAAGCTGTGGCAGGGAGAGGGGCTGTGAAAGAGACCGCTGGCTGGCGCAGGACCTGACTGGGGCCCAGCACAGCGCTGGTTCCTCAGTTTCCCCTTGTGGCCCTGGCGGCTGTGGCTGAGCATGTCCACTGGGTGCTCCTGGAGTGGGCACCTGATAGGTGGCAGCCTCTGACTCCATCACAGTGCAGCCGAAACGACCTAAAGACAGAGACTCTCACAGGTACTACCTATTACAAGAGGCAGAGATGCTTCCCATTGTCCTGGGTTGCCCCCTGCACGGTCCAGGAGGTGGGCGGGGATAAAGCAACTAGAAGTCTTATGTCCTTGAATCGCAAGATCTCATTATGCTTTCACAAACCAGAAAGTGAGATTTTTATGTGAAATCTCTTGACTTTTTAAAAGATTGGCTACAGAATCATGTTTTCAAAAAATACCATGCAGGCCAAACACGACACTCTTCCGACCAGGTTTGACCCCCGCCCTCTGGTCTGTACCTTTTAATCTCTCACAGCCCTTTCCTTTTGGTTGCAGTGTCTGCGTTGTACCACCAGGTGGAGCTGCAAGTCGCTCAGATCCACTTTCTGCTCCAGCCCAGGTATCATTTTCCCATTATTGAGCGCCTTTCAACTTCTCTCTCTCTCTCTCTCTCTCTCTCTCTCTCTCTCTCTCTCTCTCTCACACACACACACACACACACACACACAGACACACACACGAGTGCAGGCACCCACATCCCGGGGTTCCAGTGCTTCTGCTCTAGGACCCAGGCCCCACCCCATCAGCTGTGCAGCCATCCCGGCCTGAGCCAGGAGGAGCAACCTTTGAAGACATGGAAGAGAATTTTCCAGGCTTCTGTGGAGCCCAGTGAGGCTGTGGGGTCTCCTCTGGGAAGAGGAGAGGCTGCAGCTATGGTGGAAGTGCCTGGACCCCAAGTCAGCTGGTCCCAAGAACACTCCTCTGGCAAAGATCTTGGCTGGCTATGTTTCCCTTTTCTTCTGGCTCTGAGGTTCTCAATCTTAGCTGCACACTGGGCAGTTAAAAAAAATTCCTGGTGCCCAGGGCATAGCCCAAACAGCATCTATCTGTTTGGGGTGAAGCCTGGGCATCAGCCCTTTCTAGAGTTTCCTAGGTGATTCGTGTAGGGCGTGGCTGAGAAATCCTACAGCAGAAGTCTAGTTCTCAGGGGTGACTGTGAACATGTCTCCTTTCCAGGGAACCCCAGGCTTCAGAGTTACGAAGAGCCTCTGGGACCAGGTGGACCAGTTTTTACTATAACTGTAGAGGCTTTTTGTTGAAACAATCTTAATGTCAATGAACACATTTATGCAGCATTCTCCATACACCAGATACTACTGTATGTGCTTAATATATATTAACGCATGCCACTCCCACCACAGCCCTCTGAGGTGCTATCAGGACATCCATCGAGGGTGAGGAAACTGAGGCACACTACAGGAGTGAGCCCAAGGCCATGGAGCTGTTCAATAGTGGAGCCACCGCAGGAGGACTATATGGAGCAGGTCGACTCCAGGCTCCACTCCTAAAGGGAAATAAAGGAGCTGGGACCCTGACTGTCCAGTTGCCCCTTTGGCAAGGCACTGGCGGGTGCTTTGAGCTGAGTCCAGCCCCAGCTCTCTGCCTTTGCACGTGCAGAAGCCAAAATCCTGACAACAATGCAGAATGGCCTGAGGTTCTCAGGGAGCACCCGGCAGAGCTGGGCTGGGGGTCTGGGCCGCGAGGCTCAGCGATAGGAAGGAGGTTACTTACTTCTCGTTGTCGTAGTACATCTTCCCAATGGCCCAGGCCACAATGATGGGGAAGGGCACACCTGAGAGAGAGACGGGCTGTCACGAAGCTCCTGGGCAGAGGGTCCTGGAGGGCCCTAGTGCAGCCCAGGCCTCCCGAGAGGGGTTGCAGGGGTTGAGATTAAGCTCGCGCTCACATACCTTCGGGTGCCCCGCCCCTCTCCCAGGGGCCTTGATCTCCCAGTGCCCAGCCAGCTGGCCTGCCCTGGGCTTACCCCAGCCGATGCAGATGAACATCCACTTGCGCAGCCGGTCGGTGGAGTAGGTGAGCACTATGGCTGTGTGCAGGTAGCAGCCCTCGCCGAACATCCAGAAGAAGTTGGTCACGTGGAAGTAGTTGTAGGCAGCTGTCACCAACCTGCACCAGCCCTGCCCCACCCCCACCCCAAGAGATGATGATGAGCAGGGTGTGGGGAGCACTGTAGCACCCCACCCTGGGCCCGGAACCTCTTTGGGATCCTGTTTCTGTTCCGTGACTCCTATGCAGAGCAGCTGCACCTGTGCCCTCCTCTGCCCCTGGGCTCAGTCCCCGCCTTGTCCCCCTGGCAGGACGCACCACGTTGCTCTGGTGGACCTCGGGGCTCATGGTGCGCTGGACCACAAACCATGTGGCGTTGCGCAGGATGAAGGCTGAGATGAGGTTCCAGTGGATGATGTTTCTCAGGCACCGGATGCTCCTGGGGCGACGGGGGCAGGCACGTGGCCAGAGCAACGAGAAGAGAGAGAGGAGAAAGGCCGGCGTCAGACAGTCCAAGTGTACGGATGGGGAAACAGGTTCTGAGCACGAGAGGCTGACTGTACGACCACAGAGGCGGCAGTAAGGCTCCCTCGATGGTTCGTGGGGCTCTTGGCTGTAGTCACCCAGACATCAGCTCCAGGGGCGGAGCCTGGCAGGGGGGTGCAGACCAGCCTAAGCGTGGCTGCTGTGGGTGAGCCAGGGGCAGAGTGGCTCCGCCAGAGTGTCGCAGAGTGAGGGCAGGAAGCCCATCCGGCAGCCCCCTCCCAGAGGCGTCTCTACATCTCACCTTCCCACCCTGCTTGAGGGCACAGAGGCAGCGGATGGCAGTTCGAGGGCCTTCTCACCTGAGCCGCAGAAAGAGGACAAAGGCCACCAGCAGGGCCACCAGGGAGATGCAGTGGCCCAAGTAGTTGATGATGACGGCGATCTGGTAGTGCACTTTGCTCTTTTTCTGAGGCAGGAGAGAGGGGGCAGAAGTGAGGCTCCTGCACAGACACGCCCATGCGCCCACTGGGCAGCAGGGACACTCAGCGGTAACGACGGGTCACCTGCCCCCAGACTCCCTGTGTGCCTTGGAGCATCGCTGTCAGTCCCAGGCTCTGCTCGCCGCTCCGTGGTATCGGGCACGCGGGGTGAAAGCCGTCTACCACGTCCCTCAGGGCGCCCTTTCAGGTGTCCCAGGCAGTGTGCCAGCCCTCGGCCAGGCCCACATGCTCACGTCAGCCCAACACCAAGTGGTCTTGTTGAGACCCCAGGCCTCAAGGACCTCTTTCCTCTACCCGTTCTGAACTGGGTCCCCTCCTCTTGGTTACCCCTAAATGCCTCCCGCGGCAGATGACGTCGGAGAGGGAGGAGCAGCACCGTACATCACACCGTTAGCAACCACACGAAAGAATTCCTGTAGGCTCCTTCCTCACTCCCAGGGTCCCTTCTCCCCCAGCCTGGGCGTCTGCTTCAAGTGACTGAACTGCTTCAATTTCCTAATCTTACGTCTTAATGAAATGTGCTGATGGAAGCTACTGTCCCCTTCTTTCCACAAATTGAAAGCTCCCAGGGCGAGGAAGCCTCTTACAGGTTTTCCTGCGCGTTATCTTCTCAGACCTATACCGTGACCCCCTGGGAAGACCAGAAGGGCATCTGTAACTTAACTTTGCAGAAAAAGAGGCACTGCCGGGGATGATGGTGCACATCTGTAATCCCTCAGGAGGCCAAGGCAGGAGGGCAGCCACCAGCCCAAGCCGGCCTTGGCCATGTAAGGAATTTAAGATCAGCCTGACCTACATTCCAAGACCTTGTTCCGTCCCCCACAGAAGAAGAGACCGAGGAGTATGCTGACTGGCTCAAGGTCACCCAACTTCAGAACCACTTTTTACCTGTACATACAGACTGGAAAAATGCTAAGGTCACAGCCTCCCACCCCATGGGGCATCAGCCAGTCCCCGGTGCATTGCTCTCTGAAGATTCCTGTCTTCCATCGCTGAGCAGAGTCCCCATCCACCCTTTTCTATGTTCTAGGAAGGCATGGTCTGGAAACCCACAACCAAAGCAGAGTTAGGGTCAGTCCATAATTATGTGATGGAGGAAGGAAGGAAATAGGGAAACCGGCGAGCTGCTGGCTAGGGGAAAGGGTCCCTATTAACACCCCTCCCCCTTCTCCTTCCCCTTCCCCTCCACAGGTTCTGGGTGGAACTGGTGGGTGACAATGCACAGAGCCTGGTGATTCACAAGTGTGGAGAAGGGATGGTTCACAGAGCCTTTCCCATCCTTCCAGAGCCCCCCGCAGAGCTCCTAACCCTTCATGGAAGCCCTGACGAGCTAGCCTAAGGCACCAAGTCCAGCTCCAACTATCTCCTGGATGAGGTAACCGAGGCTCTGAAACACACCAGAAAGAGGGACGTAGCTCATGGGGGAATAGCTAGCAGGCATCCCCCCCCCACCCGGCCAGACCGGCTCTCTGTGCTCCCCTCCCCCACCATGCCCCTTCTAAAGGGGTGAAGATGCCATAGCCCCACGCAGCTCTGGACGCTCTTCTGGAACTGGTTTTGGGCTTTTAGCAACATGGCAGGAAATCACATTAGCACTCAAAACTCAGAGGGGCTGGATCTAGTGAGCAGAGACAGGAGGGAGAGATAGGGAGAGAAAAGGGTGCGACTAGGAGGGTCTCTAAGCTCCCGTGGCAGAAGCTGCAGTCTGAGGCTGCAGGAGATACGCACACATCGAAGCCTGTCTGGAGCTGGTACTTAATGTCCTCTTATTAAATTTCCCACAAATCAATGCCGAGAAGCCCCTAGGTACTAACAACATCTGCAGAGCCAAAAATGGCGTGGACTCCAGTTTCATCTACAGGCCAAGGTGAGACCAGTGAGCTGAGGTGTGGGGGCCCCTTCTGTCTGAGGCCAGGTATGCCTGGGTCATCTGGCTTAGGAGAGGTCATTCATGAAGCACCTACTAGAGCTGGGCTCTGTGCCAGGTCCCTCACTGAGGCCTTTGCTTTTCTTTCTCACAACGAGGCTTTGATGCTGTGTCCCTGTCTTCCTAGCAAACAGGCTGCATAATTAGCCCAAGTCGGCCTGCCAGCACTTGGAACCTGGGCCGGCTGGCTTCAAAGTCCCTCTTCTCCTTGCACCCCCACCCACTGCGTATTTTTTGGGGGGACAGAGAGGACAGGGAATCGCTCTGTGGGGAATGCTGCTCTGTGCTGGCCCAAGGTCCCTGGAGGAATTCTGCAGGGAGGCTGGGGGTACTGAGGCCTTTCTCCAAGGAATCTGAAAGGGGAGAATAGGGTCAAACAGTGCCTGAGGGACAGTGGCATGGTGTGACTGTAAGGAGCTATGGGACCTGGATGGGTTCGAGCTCTGTCTCTCACTTGCCATCCTGTCCTGACGCAATCAGAAAAAGAAAGTCAGAGAAGACAGCCAGAGAGACAGCAATGTAACCCAAGACAGCGCCTGAGAGGCGTCCATTGCTATGACGTGAACCAGTGTAGGGGGCTGTCAGGTGAGGCTTTTGAAGGCTGTTGAGAAGATAAAGGCCTTGCCCTCAGGAGTGGGTTAATGATGGTATTTCAAGAGCAGGCTTATTATCACAGGACTGGGTTCCTCATAAAAGCAAAGGACCTCTATGTGCTTTTTCTTGCCCTTCCCTTGCCCTTCCATTGTGGAATGATGCTGCAGGAAGAGGCATCATATCTTGGATTTCTCAGCTTCCAGAATCAGGAGTCAATAAATTGTTCATTATAAATTCCCCACTCTCAGGTATTCTGTTACAGTGGCACAAAGCACATGAAACTGGTCACCAACACATCCTGAGAAAGGAATGCCACCAGCGATACCCAAACACGACAGCGACTAACACAGAAACATCCAGTAACAGGCAGAGACCCGGCCAGCACTGTCTAGAGACACAGCAGAACCTTAAGGGACACATAACACCCTTGGAGATGTCCAATAACGGCCAAGAATAAGTCAGCAATACCTGAGAGGTGGTCAATAACACCCAGACAGGATAGCCAGCAACTCCCCCAAGGACAGCCAGTGACCTTCCACAAGAGGCCAGTGGCACCCAGAGACAGTCTGTGGCTGCTTGAGAGGCAGCCAACGAGAGCTGCAGAGAAGGTGGATCCCTGAAGGACACACGGGCAAAGCCAACCCCACGGCACTTGATCAGCACTCCGTCCCTGTCCAGTTTGCAGACCTGAGACCAGATTCCCTGAGGAAGGCAGCACCGTGCAGACTGCTGTGCTGTGCACGACCCAATCAAACGCATAATTGCTGCCCATCCAGTCCCCATCCAACACTGCAGGAGACCACCTTGTCTCAAGTGGCAGCGGTGTAAGACCTGTCCCAACGCCCTGCCAGGAAGGCAGCAGTGCGATGGCCGCTGCCCCTTCTGAGTGACACCGCATCGTCCCACCTCTCATCCCTGCTCGCCCATATTGTGGCTTCTCTTCCCTCGGGCTTCCTGAGCTGCTCCCCTTCCCCCAACAGCAGACACCCCGGCCTCTTGCTCCTCAAAGCAGCCTCTGCATCCAGGGACGTGCAGAACTCTTAACCTCACTCCAGAGTCACACAATTGGAATCTTCACTTTAGCAAGAAGCCCAGAAGGCTATTAAGCACCACAAGGTTTCAGAAGCCCCATCCCCAGCCCTGATAGACTGATCTGCAAACCTAGGCCCCCAGAGTGCCTTTGGTGTCCCCAGGATGAGTTCCCCAAGGCTGTGCTCCAGACTCAGTCCTGCTTGATAGAGTGTGTGCAAGTAGGGGACAGTGGGGAGAGCGGAGAGGGCCGCTAGGTAAAGGGAGACAGTGTGTGTGAGGGTGCTGATAAGTGGGGCCCAGTACAAGGCAGTGCTGGGGCTCTGTGCCACGCCTCGGCCAAGCCAGACATGGCCCTCCCAACAGGGGATCTGTGGGCAGGTCTCCTTAGGGCCTGGCCTGTGGGCATCCTCACAAGTCCTGTATCACAGGCAGACTTCTGTGAACCCTTTGTCTACAGCGCTCTGGGCGCTGGTGCTTAATTAGGTCTGAGCCCAGGCCCGGAGCTGAGAAATCTGCCACTCAGCTGATTTGAAACCTTCCTCCCGGCAGCTCTGAGGGAGTGGGAGCCTTGGAATTGGGGGTAGGCCTACTGAGGCTGGGGCTGGCAGAAGGGATGGCATTTTCACTAATTAAATTGATTGGTTACACAGACTGACTAAGCAACCAAGCCAGCAGGGGCTGTCTGGGAAGGGACAGCGAAGCAGCAGAGGTGGGCTGGGCAATGTGGACCACCATGCCACCATGCCACGGAGGGTATGTGTGGGTGGCAGCTCCACCAAGGAAGTAACCAGAGGGTGGGTGCCCATGTTACCTGGCGTTTCCCCATCAATGACCCTCTGCCCCCAGGTACACTACCACGTCCTCTGACCTTGAAGGAAGGGTGCCAACAATAGCAGGTGGATGGAGCATCCCGCTCGGGACGAGGTACCAGCCAACACAGCCTCCCACATACTGGGGGCAAACAGCTGAATTCCTCTCATCCTTGTAGGGGACTGGGGCGAAGCTACCTATTCAAGGTCACTCAGCTTGGAAATGTTGGCAGCAGATAGCAAAGCCAAACTGTCTTTCACCAAAGCCCATACTGCTGTCCCGTTACCTGCCAAGGTAGGGGGGGCTCATGAGAAGCAGCACGCCTATTCCTTGTTCTCCTGCTCCAGATGATGAAGAGAGGAAGCTCCTGCCTGGATGGGAACCCCAGGACAGGGGGAAGGAAGGACGGGGGGCAGCTCACACACTGCTCTTGAGACTTTGAAGGGTGTTGGGGGGGGGATGAGGTCGGTGCTGTGTGTCTCCCATCAGCCTAGGAAAAGGAGGGGCCTTAAATTGGAGGCAGAAGGATGGGGAACCTGAAGACCTGACCCTGACAATCAGGAGGTCCGGATGCAGAGGCGAGCTGGGAGCAGTGGTGGCAAGGCCAGTTCTGCTGGTGTCCAAGAAGAGCACAGATGTCTGTCCCCCTGGGGGAGGAGTCTGTCAGAAGGAAGGCAGGGCTGCGGGAGATGCACTGTCTGCCTCAGGCTCTCAGACACAGCAGGGCTACCAGAGTCAGGTGGATGTGGCGGGGGCTGAAGACTTCCTGCCACACAATTCATTCCCATCTGGACCTGAATTGCTGTTTGCACCTTCCCCACTCCACCCTCTGTGGGCAGGCGCTGTCTTAGAGTCACAACACTGACCTGCTTTTCTGAGCACAAGTCCCGCCCCCCTCCCCCATTTTGTGTCAGAAGAGCCCCCTTCCCCCAGAGTTTGCACCTACCCCCAACATGAGCCCATCTCTTCTGGCCCAATTATTTCCTAACCTGGACCTCACTTCACGGTGCCAGCCCAGAGCCACCCTTCCATCGACCCCAGGACCACCCAGGCTGACTCACAATGGCTGTGAGGGGCAGGTTGCTGGGCCAACCCTGGGAGTACAGCAGGCAGTGGGATCTGAGATGCTCTCTCCCTCCCTCTGTGCTGAGGAAATTCACTGCCCTCCAGGGCAGCACTGTGAAAGAACTCACCATTCTTGTGAGCTAAGCACTGACCTGTCCTTTGCAGCTTCTGAAAGAAGTCAGAGGAGCCCTCACAGCTCAGAGACCTAAGGCCAAACTGCTTAGGGCCTGAGTAGGGGGCAGCTGCTCCCCCTCCATTTATGTGGCTCCCCTCAAGTACCTGGCTCCTTAGAACAATGCAAAGATGTCCTCCCTCACCACTCTTACTCAATATAGTTCTTGAAATTTTAGCTACAGCAATTAAGTAAAAGAAAAAAATAAAAGGGATACAAATAGAAAAGAAAGAAGTAAGATTATCCTGGTTTGCAGATGATATGATCCTATACTTAGAAGACCCTAAAGATTCAACTGGAATTTTTAGAACTGATAAAAGAATTCAGCCTTGTAGCAGGATTTAAAATGAACATATATACCAAATACCTCTGCAGGGGAAAAAGAGACCCTGAACTCCAAAGCCTCAGGCTTCAGGCTCTGGCTCACTTGGGTCACATGATCTCGGACAAGTGACTCATCCTTTCCAGGCCTCAGTCTCCCCATCTGCAGGGGGAATGATTTATACCAGGTCGGAGATTCTCACTTTTGCCCCATCAGCAGGATCCCCTGGGGCACTTGCGAAGAAGCCAATGCATAGGTCCTCCTTGGACACTTGGATCTATTGGCAGTCAGATGTAGTTCTGGGCCTTACGTACGAACAAAGTTGTGGGTGACTCTTACTACCATGCAGATCAGGAAGCAGCAGGATTGGAGAGAGAGGGTCTCTAACGTCAGATCTTTTAGGTGATGAAATGTTCAGGACCACTCAGGCCAGTCCCTGTTTCTTGCTCCAGAAGCCCTGGGCCCTGGCAGCTTGGGGTGTTTCCATTTACACCCTTTGGTTTCTGCCCCCTCTTCTTCCAACCCTGTGCCTCTAACCCCAGCGCTCGTGGAAAAGTGTGGTAGAGATGTAGGGACAGGCAAGGAAGACTGACAGTAGTGGCAATACCACACAAATGGATATATTTGGTATCTGCTCAGTGCCACCCCTTAATATTATTCATGGCATTGCTGTTTATAAAAGCCAAACACTGAGATACACATTGTTTAAATAAGTTATGGTACTTCTGGACAATGGGACATTATGCAAATGTAAGAAGGATGAGGGTGATCTCTATATACCAACATAAAACACTCTCCCAGACAGGCGACCACATGCAAGAGGAAAGGTGCCAAGCCGTTTGTCCAATAGGTGATGTTTGGGTAAAACTGAGGGCATACATAATGACTTGTACATGCAGCGGAATTGGCAAGACAGCTGCCTCTGGGGAGGGACTCCAGTGGCTGGGGGCAGGGGAAGGAGGGAGACTTTTCACTACATTCCCATTTGTACCTTTTCAATTTTGTATAACGTGTAAGCAATATGTGCTCCAAAACTTCTAAACTTTTCAAAAGCTCTTCAAGGCTTTCTCAAACTGCCCTACTACAAGCTGTCCTTGGTATCTTGCTCAGGTGTGTGAGGTGGAAACAGGTAAGGATCCTGCAGTTGCCTCTGGCCTGACTGCCCCAGCCCTGCCCCATGCCTAGAGCAGGATCTGCTGGACTTAGCTCACCTCCTCATTGAGGATCTCCTGGCATTCGGAGTAATTCACGCGGGCGGCCCAGCTGCCATTGGCCAGGCACTCCCGGTAGCCATTGTCTGGAAAAAAGAAGCCACATGAAAGAATAGCAATCCGGCATGTCCATTTGTCCATCTGTCCATCCAACTGGGCCAGCACAGGCCTGGTGGTTGGAGCCCTGGAAAGAAACTGGGAGAGGGATTCCTCACCACCTCCATTTCCCACCTCTTTCACCCACTGGCTCCTCCTCAGGGCTCTAGCAGCTGTCTGAAGCACTTGCTGGGGGTGGGGCACGGCTGTGCCCCCTTGTGCTGGCATGATCATACTATTGGGCTGGGTGTGGTCGGACCGGCCCAGCTGTCTGGGCTGCTTCCCTACAAGCCTTCTGTGGTGGCAGATTTCATGGTGGGTGATCTGAGATGCTCCTGCTTTGAGTCCTGCATGACAGCTAAAAAGAATGCGATCTCATGAGCCAGGGCTCACACAGCTGGTATGAGGACCCGGACCTGGTGGGAGGGTCTGCGGCGACAGTTCACGGGGCTCACGGAAATGACAGGGTTTCTTGTAGGACTACTCATGGTGGAGGTGTCCCTGGGCAGTCCTCATGTGGCAGTGTTTCCCGTGGGACGGGGGCCCTTGGGGGGGGGGAGGTCCTGGGGAAGGTACCCATGGTGGCATTTCCCAATGACAAGCTTTTTGTGGAGAGTCTTACAGTGGGAACATCCATAGAGGAGCTCTCTTGTACAGAAAATGACAGGCACGTGCTAGGAGATGTCACACAGGGTAGGTCTTACTTGGCTAGTGTCTCATTACTAGAACCTGCTGGCCTATGGCACTTGGGGGAGAACCCAGGACAGTGGCCTAAGGAGGGTGGAGGTGTGTGTGGTCATTAGCCTGGACTGAGCTGAAACCTGCTACTTTTGCAGGAGATGGGAAGGGGCCCTATGGGCTGCACTGCCTGGGTCTGGGGCTCTGGGACTGGCAGAGCTGCCTAAACGGTCTCTCTCACCTGCCTTCCTGCTGACTCCCCTTGGGCACCAGGGTCCTGAAATCTAGTAGGGAAGAGACAATCAGCATGGGAGCCACTTCTCTGCTGGCAGCATCAGAACCAGATGCTGGGTGAGGAGTCGAGGAGTTGCTGCCACCTCCAGGAAAGGCAGTCTTGGCCTGGCCTCCAGGGCTGAAGGCTGCAGCCTCCACTCTAACCAGAGAAGCTGCTCTGGCTGCAACAAGCTGCAGAGGGCTGGGGAAGCCAGGACCTCAGGCTTAAAGCTCTGGAAGGCCTTCAAGTTTTCAGCCCCAAGTCCTGGGCAAAACTGAGCTCTGCACCGATTTGGCTCTGAGGCTGCAGAGGTTCTAAGGGCTAAGTAAGGACTAAGTCTGCCCTATCCAAATGAAAGTACCTGAGTCACTAGGAATATCGACAAAGGCAGACATCCGGTGGAAAGGTTAAGGGGGGTGGTGGAGTTTGTGTGCAGTTCCTGCCTTAAGAGAGGAATTTACATTGCACAGAGCAGCATTAAGAGCAGAGCCTCTAGACCCATACAGCCTAGGTTCAAATCCTACTCCAGCTGTGTGGCCTTGGGCAAGTCTCTTAACCTCTCAACTTCTTTATCTGTAAGACAGAGGATCTGAATAACAACACCTACCTCACTGACTCAGTATTTTTAGTTCACACGTGGACAATGCTTAGGACTGTACCTGGCATATGGTGTTAGACACCATGTTTATTATAATTGTCTCGGAGCTATCTTCATATAACCTTACGTAACTTGTAGAACACGTCACTTATCCCTACCAAAAGTGGTACAAGAGGAGATGATGAAGGAGCCTCCTTTGCTCAACCTTTTGCACCCCATAAGAGTGCCTCTCCCCAAACCCAGCCATCCCAGGTAGAACGCTGACGGAGGGAGAAAGTCCTGAAGGAAAACATGCCCAACTCCGGGAGTCTTTGACAAGGAGGAGTCAGCTTCCTTGTCTCTAATGGCTGAGCTGAGCAGTCTTCCCAAAGAACCATGGGAAAATGGATATTTTTGGAAATGTTTCCTATCCTTTTGAAGATCTGATGCAGCAGGAGAGGAAGCACTAAGGCAAAGCCTAGAAGTCCTGGCAACACCTCATCAACAAATGCATTAATTAATGCCTAGTGATTAGGTACACCTCCGGTTCCTTCCCCAGCCCACGGCACCGGCAGGCCATCCCTAGTCACGTGGCACAGGGGCACCTGCAGAGGGGTCCTTCACCCCTGACATGCCTGACATGCTGATCCCAGGTCAAGGGACCACCACTCCAGCTTCTTTCCTGAGATCCCAGAAGGAAGAGTAAGAGTCCAGAGGGCACCCACCTATCCCAAAAGGAAGACACTGAAGCCCAGCGCTACAGTCACCCTCCCGGGCCCGACCACCTCTCCTGGCCTGCAGCCCCTAACCGTAGCCTCTTTCATCCACCTGGTGAACGGAGGAGTGATAGGAAGATGTTGGAAGTTCTGAGCTGGAAGAAGGCTTAGAAACCAGGTCACCCAGCCCTCTCGATTCTCAGACGAGGGGTCATACACAGAGAACATGTGCTGAGGTAATGCTGTGAACCTTAGAACACAGGGAGTCTTGGAGCGGGCCATTTGGTTTCTTTGGTCACTACTGGTACCTTCTCGGGGCTCTCGGTTCAGGCCCACTGCACCCCAGGGCCTAAAAGGGGACCCCAGCTCTACCCTCCCTTGGTGGGCTAAGGCCCCTGGCCTGCAGCTGTTATTCTCTTGATAATCAGGGACCTGAGTCATTGGCAGGAGAGAGCAAATTAATTTTGAGGGCAGCAGGTGCTCTAGCACGGAGCTGCAAAGCCTGACATGAAGACTCAGGGCTTCGGGAGTGAGGTGTTTATGTGGGGATCAAGTGTCTGCACAGTGCTGGGTCAGTCCTGCCCCTCCCCAGTCTCACCCCACCTGAGGAACTGGGATGCGAGTCAAGCTCTCTGCCATGGATCTAAAACTCTGGGTACCTACTCCTACCTGGGGGCCCCGGACAGGGCTCAGAGCCGCTCGCTGGGGCTGTTCGGGGGATTCCTGCTCCACCTCACAGAGTCATAATTGATTCAAATAGAGCAACCTACAGTTTGTTAACTACAGAAGAAAGTGCCAGACTTGCTTCCAGTTTCACCCTGCACCAGCTGGTGCCTTGGGCAGGTTTCCTAACCTCTTTGAGCCTTAGAAGCCAGTTATATAGCAAGTGACAGAGTCTCCAGGGCTTTGTGGGAGTCAGCAGGAATGAGCAGAGTGCCCGGCAGAGCACAGAGCTGGTCTGTGACAAACAATGGCTAAACCAACCATAGCTATTGATATTATTGTTGTTATTGTTATCCTGTTTCATCCCTCACCCAGGAGGTCTCCCCATCCCACCCGCCTCCCAGCAGATGGCCCACCTTCTATCTTTCCCCCTTACTTGTGGTGTTGTAACGGACACCGTAGAAAAAGGCAGGGCAGGGCCGAACCACCAATTGCCCTGCAGGGCTTCGGGGCCAGCAGGTGCCGATGAGGTCCACAGAGGCATTGCACTGCAGTCCTGGGGCAGAGATGGCTGGTGAGGAAGAATAAGGTCCCACCCCAAGGCCCAGGCAGACAGAGGACCCTAGAGAGTCCTTCCCACCTCCCCGAGGGCTCACACTCACATACCAACTAGGGAAGGGCAAAGCCAGGGTCTCTGTGGTGAACCAAGTTCATTCCACGCAAAACAGACACCGGGGGAGGAATCTGAATTTGATGCTAGGCACCAGAGAGCCAGTGTGGGTTCCAGAGCAAGGAGAAACAGAGGTGGCTACAGCAGGTGTTGAAAGCTGTCGGTTGAAAGAAGGCTGGGTGTGCTTCAGGTTCCCTGCTCTGTAGCCCGAGGTCACTTCTCTCCTGCCTTCCTTTGGCAACAGACTGGTGCTCCAACACTTCACAGGAACAGCCTGGGACAAGCTGACATAACCTCTGACCCAGATTCCTCACATGTCTCTCTGGACTCAAGCCACATCTGCCTCGGCCTCACAGGGCAGAACCAGCTGCCCACTCCACACTTACTCCTAACCGTGCTCTTGCCTGTGCTGGGACTTGGGAGAGGCTGGATCCGAAGGCGACCGCGGGGGAAAAGTCACTTGCTGGGGGAGCTGAAAGGGCACTGGACGGTGAGAGCTTCTGCTGCTAATTTGTCGTGTGACCATACATGAGCCGTTTGCCCTCTCTGGGCCTTGGTGTTTTCATCTATAACAAAGTAGATAGGATTTTTCTCTCTTTTCTTTCTTTTGTGCTGGTCTTTGCACATGCTAGGCCAGCACGCTGCCACTGAGTGAAACTTCCAACCCTTCATCAGAAATTCTCAGTCCATAGGAAGCTTCATACTGACCTGTGACCTGGGGAAAAATATGTGTGTGTGTGTTTCCCATAGTGAAAGGGTCCCAAGGTTTTTGTTAAATTCTAAAAAGGATTCATGATTCTAAAGAGATGTAAACAACTGAACTAGAAAGAGGACATCAACAGCTCCTTTAAATATTAATATTTTCCTTTATATAAAGAGCTTTCTTGAGGGAGAGAGAAAGCAAAGGAAGGGGAGGGAAAGGAGAGAGGGAGAGAGGAAAAGACAGAGA
>PVJX010021118.1:0-32378 GCA_004027295.1 Dolichotis patagonum
ATGCATTTTCCATTCGCTACCACAGAAAGTTAATGATGCTTGAACAAGTTGGCAGATTCACTCCTCATTTGTATTCAAAATGACTTTTTGCCTAGTAAATAAATGTTATGTCAAAATCATAGGACTTCTGTAACTTTGTAAACAAATTTTTCTATTTAGCTCCTGCTAACAGGCAGCTAATTCTGTTACCAGCATAATAATATTTCTTGTAAAATAGACAACTGCTTCATATGTACTGAAAATAACAACCTAGTAAATGTTTAATTTGAAATCAAATTGATTCATATTAAAAATATAATTTAGTAATTTCTCAGATAAGGAGAAGAGCATACTTTATAAGCATGCAACATTATTAAAAAGGTTTCATGTTGGTATTCAGGAAAAGTAGAAAATACAGCCATTTGCACAAATTCATATGTGCAAATGACTCTGTGACTATTGAACTGACTATTAAATGACTACACAAATTTATGTGTTCTCCACAATATCACTCATTTGTCAGCTGTAAATCCTGTTCAAATTGCACACTAAACGATTAATCAATTACCTGTGTAAAACTCGATAAGAGCAAAAGGATCCTTCTAGTTGCCTATGTCCGTAAAATATGAGCAGCTAGGAGGTATTCATATTTACATTTGAATACTAAAGTGTTTTAAAGAAATCAAAGTATGAGAATTATTAAATATTCTGCTTTAAAATATCTCAGTGCTCACTTGGCCTTTCTGTATAACCTTATAACCTTGTTTTCTCTCTCAACATGTTTCCATGAAAATACCGTGCATCCTTCGAATGTTTGTAACTGCCACTGATATGTTTCTGAATCTGGCATTAGTTATGTCAGGTCTACTTGCTTTTTAGTATAGTCACTTATAATCCCTAAATTATAAGACTCAATGTTATGCAAAAATGACAGTTGGATAGAATTGTGTCATATAGATGCACAGTTAACTTGTGTATGAGAATGAGTTAAGTGGTGAGATATCTGAATTAGAAGCACAGGAAAAGTGCTCAGGTCTGGCCTCACACCTGCTCGACGCATTCACCAATGTCTTCAGACTGCTCGGGTTGCGTATCAGCTTGTCCAGCGTGTTGACTATTTCCTCAAACTTGGGCCTGCTATTCCGGTCCTTCTGCCAGCAATCCAGCATTAACTGATAGAGAGCAGCAGGACAATCCATGGGGCTTGGCAGCCTGTAGCCTTCCTCGACTGCTTTAATCACCTGCAGAAAACAAAACAGAGCCAGTCCTCCACATCACACAGCGCATGGAGAAGGGCCTGCGAAAGGACCCAACACTCAACAATTTTACTTTTCATTATTTCTTTTGAAATAATAACCAGAATCAGTATTTTTTTAAAATCCACACTGCTTTCATTTGCTGGAAAGTTAAAAAAAAAGTAGAGTTTCACGGTACACAGAGATCGACTTGCTTCACATATTGTAAACAAAACAAATGGATATCATATTTGTCTCAAATCTTTTTCAAGGGTGATTTGTAAGATTAATTGTCATAAAACATACAGTTCATGTTTTATTTATCTTTGCATTCTGGAATCAAATACAGATTAAATTTTCTAGTGATTTCGCTGAAAAGTTAATGTCTTTTTAATGAAAAAATATGTGCAAAGTCACATTTTTAAAATAATAGAATGGCAATTTTACTTCAAAAGAGACTTTGGGTTGGAAAATGATGAATAAGTCAAAGGCTAAATTAGCATAACTGTCTCATGTATCATTTAATAATGTCAAGGCCTGACTGTTTATGATTATCTACTGATTCCATCAGGAATTAGGAATGACTGTCTACTAGCACAGGCAGTATAAATGTCATTGTTTTTAAATATAACCACACATGTGAGTATCAGTCTAATTGAGGTTTTTATTGAAAACATTTATAATATTTCTGCTGCAGTCAAAATAACTAAATCCAGAAGAGATTTTTTTTATGCAACTGAAGGTGAGAATACAGTTTTTACGCAGTTACTAAAACTTGAGTATTTGACTATTCAAAACTATATTAATGGACATACTTCTGAAAATCCCATTATGAATGAATCTTTAACAAACTTAATTATACTTTCCTGTAAATAGTTTAGATTTGGTCTAGTAAATGGAAAGAAATGTTATTAGGATAGAAACTTAACAAAGATGCTTTTCAAGGCATGGAGAGAAATCACTCTTTCTGTAATAAAGGAAATAATGCTAGAAGGAACGCCAGGGAGCAAAACAGAAGATTCAGTGGTAAACTTTAGGCATAGAAGGAGGCGAGAACAGAGATCAGCCTCAAGCCTATCATAGCAAATTGTTGTTTTTGTTAACTTGAGGTAAGCAAATTTATAGAGCGGGGAAATGTTGTCAGTTACACTTTGGGGATTCTTTCACCTCAGGTGATGGGCGCTGCCCAGATGGCCTTAGCAGGAATTTGGCTGGAGTACAGGAGCACGGCGCTGATGGTGTGAATGTGAGGTCATCAGCGCTTGGTCACAGCTTGGAATTGGTGTAGTTTTTATCTCCTCGGGCAAAGCATATAATAAAGCTTCCTGAAAAGCACCAGTCATTAAGCAAAGGCAGGGAAATAAAAATTACTGAAGAACTCTGGAATAAATGGCCAAGGAAATAATTGGGTAACTACAGGCAAATGACCTCAGTCACCTGCACCTTAGTTAACTAAAGAACAATACAAGCAATTAAAGCCCAAAACTGAGAAGAGACTATTCACTACAACTATAGTATACCCAATGAAATAAAAGCTTATGTATATTGAAAATAAAACAATCTTAAACTAAATGAGAAACAGACACTAATGAAAACTGACAAAAACAGAAAAAACCTAAATAAACTTTGAAAAAATATTTACTCTCAATTATCAAATATAAAAATTACCATTTGCATGCATATGTTTATTTAAGTTCATTTATTTAATTTGCTTATTGTAAGACTTTCCATTGCTGATTGGATACCATTATATTAACTGCATACATGTGTCAGTATAAATTAGCATATACCATAAATAGTTTCAATCATGATGTATTTTCCTCTATAAGGAAAATGTATTTAAAAACATAATGTCATTCTTAATGTACTATGTCCCAAAGCTGCTATCATGCAGTTGTACATTTTCCTGTAGCAACTTTCCTTAAAAACAGATGAGAAAAACAAAAAACTGTCTTTTCTTCCCTGAGCTGCTAGTCTTTATATGTGACTGTGAAATACATTCACTGAATCACTCATTCAGTTTCAAGCTAATTTAATGAGTGCTATTGTTTGTAAATGCTTTGTCTTCCAAAGATTCATGTCCTGGAAGCTTGGTCTTCAAAATAACAATGCTGAGAGATGTTGAATCTTTACGAGGTGAGACCTAGTGAAAGGAGATTGGGTCATGGAGGCATCATCTTTGGAAGAAACTAATTCAGATCTAATTCAGACTAGTTTTCAAAAGAGCTTGTTGAGATAAAGTGTGGCCAGGCTCACAGGGTTATGCATGTCATATCCCTTTCCTTTCTCTGCAGGCTGTGATGTCCTGGCTGCTCGGCCACTGGACTCTTGGTAGCTCCCCCCATGCACCCATGCACGATGGAGAGTAGGCATCCTTCTATATCAAAATGAGAGGGGCTAAGCAGGTAGTTATTTGATCTTTAAAGTTATTTCCAGTCTCTTAATCAGTTCTATTATAGGTAAGTTTATATTTAGAAATAAAACACCTTGTCTCCAAGGTAAATCACAACTTGTCCTCTAGGCAATTAGATTATTGGATTGATTTAAAACAAATCCAGCTTTAGAATTTATTTACTTTTTATTTGTTTACTTATTTACTAAAATAATAAAAATAGTATTTCACTACAATATTATTAGAAGCACAATCAAATGAATCATAATCTCAATCACAGTTGTCAATACAGACAATTGAAATGAACAAAGATGTGGAAAACAAACAGGCAACTGTTGGAAATTGTTAAGACAACCGGATACCGGTTCAGATGTACCATATCTGAAACATTAATATAAACTATGCGTTTTTTGCACTGACATGTAAATCAATACTCTGAATATAGTTTAAAGAATACTGTCTTTCTCAAGTTAGTCCTTAATCCCTACAGGTAGTCCTCAATGTATACTACTCGGTAGCAAACTAAGTCCCTTGGGCTCCTCCCATCACATAAGCATGACTGACTCATCTTTTTCCATTCTGTACACCTGGTCTGAATATCATTCCCTTTCTCCATCATCAGGGCCTCAGCCAGCCCTGGAGTTTTGGAATGCCTGATGCCCAAGCAAGGAATCCCATGTCACTAGCATATCACTCAAGCAGGGTCTGGCCTTCCATAGGGGCAGGGTAGGTCAGACTGTCACGTACTCCTTTGTGCACTGGTAAGTGTTTAAAACTGGCTCTCCCCGGGACCATGAAGTGCTGTGCTCAGGACCTGAATGGAGAAGCAGGGCTGTGCTGCAAAAGGAACACTTTGCCGACCCTGAAAATGGGACTCTTTGGTCTTCAACTGCAAGGACAGTGGCGGAGCAGGATTGCTGCCTGTCGCACTGCTACATGCTCCCATTACACGCAGCAAAGTCACACCCTGCACATGTGACTCCCAGGACATCGTTCCACGTGGCACTGCTAGTGAGAAGCACTCAGTCTCGCGAAAGATGGGATGCCTGAGACAGCCAGTGATGTGCTGAGGACACCTCGGAAGCTACTTCTCTCTTAGAAATGTCCTAGAGATGCTCACACTCCATCACCTTCCTTCAGACTCTCCTCCTGTACTGGGGAGTTGACCGCTGACACACCTGATGTCTCTCCCAGCTTCCTGTCATCCTCCCATGATTTCTCTTACAAGCTCTGTCATTAAAAATACTCACATTTGTCTAATTCCTCCTGGATGACTTAAAGTAGCCTTTAGATTATATCACAGACACTATTATAGAAACTGTATATACATTATCTATATTCATCCCAAATATAAGTCTGCAAAATAAGAATTGCTATATTCAATTTACAGATAAATGATTGCAATTCTAGGAGATTAATCTTCCTCCCTTGTTGAAAAGACAGAGTGAGGTAAAATTTACATTCACAGTTTTTGACATGCAAAGCTGTGGTCTTTCTATTCTGGTGCTAAGTCACACCAGTGTAATTAGAATTAATTACCCCGTCCAAGAAAGCAACTTGATAGGGGAAAGAACTTTACCTCATAGTATTATACCGCTTTTCAACTCTCTATAATATATATAATATTATTATATATATAATATATATGTGTATATATATATGTATATATATCTGTATATATACGATTGTGAATAAACTCTATCTATATCTGTGTCTACCTATGTATCTGCCTATCTGGGGTAAACAACCTATTTTGGAATAGGTATTTTGGAATATAGTCCATTCTTTATCACAAAAGTAGAGTTGATCATTGAGTGTCTGGGAAATTACACAAAGAGCAACGTGTCAGCTGTGTGGTTTGATGGACTAAGTTCTGTCGTGGGTCTCAGTGCCAACACTGTTAGGTATTTGCTTACCATCTCACATAGCAGAGCTGTTACTATGAAATATGAAGCTTCGCAGAAATGACCAAATTTTATGAATGTATTTCATGAAATAACTTCAGATACTACACCAATAGTTTCAGATATATCCGTTTTATATTAGTATTTCTTGCCTGTTTTAAAAACTGTTAAAATATATTATGTCTTTTTCTTAGTATTTCAATCTTAGATCAATAGATTCCAGAGATTAAATAGATATAAGAAGTCACATATTCAAATCCTCTGCCTTTAAAATCACTGAACCTGACCAAGAGTTTTAAAATCTGCAATGTCTGGATTTAAATCCAAAGTTTCTGTTTTGTTTGTTATGCTGTTATTTAACAGAAAAGGACAGAAATTTTGCATTGAAGCATTTACGTTTCTTCATGTATCACTTTTCAAAAGTGATGAAAATTATCATGATGGTATCAGATTCTTTTTTTTTTTTTTTTTTTTTTGTACCAGGGATTGAACTCATGACCTCACACTTGCCAGGCAGGCGCTTAAGCCACTGAGCTAAATCCCTGGCTGATGGTATCAGATTCAAAAATAATTACTTGTATCCAAAGGCAGCACTGCCATTAGAAGGTGACTCATATTACGTTTGAAAAATAATATTCCTTGATCCCACAAGCTCATTTTAGACATTATTACACAGAGGCAAGGATACAGAATAATTTGTTGTTGTCAAATAAGTCATTTTTATGAGAACTAAATTTTTCACACTTCTGCTTTTGTTAATTACAACATTCATAAGACAGAATATTCTAATTATACAATATATATTATTTATTGTAGGTGTATGTCACATATATAAATAGGTATATATAATATATATATATTATATATGTATATCTGTTACACTGGAAATTAAAACAAAGTATAAAAGAGGAATAGAGGTATACTACAGAGTAAGTTGCTGTCTTTTGGAATGAAATGTTTTTGCTGACTTATAGGAAAGTTCTAGTCCAAAAGAAGTAGTAAAGAAACTACTGGATTATAATTTATAGGGACAAAGAAAGTGCAGAAAACTGATATTCGGAAATGAAAAAAATAATTCTAACAAAAATATTGAAAAACATTATACAATTGAGATTGAAGATCTTTTAGAATGTATTTGCTTATTAAAATATGTTACAAGAGAAAATATCACCGCTACCTACAAATATACAATAAAGTATTAGTTTTTATTATGAAAAATGTTGACATTTAAAATATTTGCTTCAATCAATAGGTTGCTCCTTACTACAGGATATCATTTTAGCTTCTTGAGACTGAATCATGGCTCACTATCTGGTATTTACCTAAACTTACCTTATTCATTCTAGTTTATTTTCATTGTGCACTTTCCAGTTTATGTCTATGATAGCAGCACAAATCCTAAACCAAAAGAAACCTACTGCTTTATTCTGTTTGCCTGACAAATAGAATGATCTCTCAGAGATTTAGATTATACAGCAGGAAGTGATAAAAAGTATTTTAGAATCAGGTAGTATCCAGAATATAGATATTATTGGTTTTATCATTTGGAACTGACAATCAGTACTTCACCTTTAATCTCTAAGAATGTTTTTCTACAAATAGTCAGTGATTATGCTCTTCAAGCATCATTGATCTATCATGTGTGGATAAAAAAATTCAATAAATTTGTAGACAATCACATGTAATGCTGTACCTAAAAATTAAAAGCCACTGATGACTGTGAGCATGTTGAAGAAATAAGAAAGCATGTGTTTCTCATACTCTACACTGCATTAAAAAGATGCTAAGTAAAAGAAAACATTACAGAAAGATCTGTGATTATATAATCATGTTGCATAAACTTCATCTATGTTCTTGGAAAATCTGGTCAAATCTGGTAATTGATACTACTCTTTTTTCCCTAACTATATTAAATCAGCATTCTCTTGTGTTTTACTAACTAAATTAAAGTTATTTAGAAAAGTATCAACACACTAAAATGGATGAAGTCAGGAAAACTTTATAGGAAAATAAAGGAATAATAAAACTAAATACAGCACTTACGAGAGCAATATTGGATGGCACTACAATGCCAAAAATGCTATTAAGCATTAAATAAATGAAATTGAAAACTAAAGAGGATAGAAAAAGAATTATTACACAGGATGTAGATGACATCAGGGAAACTACAGGCTGAAATGGGGAGATGTGAAGGACTGGAAACTCATTCAAATCCTTCGGCCTCGCCCATCTCCACATAACCGGAGCCCACTCCCAGCTAGGGCACTGGCGTGCTCTCTGGCGGGGGCCTGGCCCTCGGGGCTTCAGCAGAGATGCTGCTGTTTAGGGTACAGCTGAACTGAGCCTTGACATGTGGCCA
Organism: Dolichotis patagonum; assembly: GCA_004027295.1. NCBI lineage: Eukaryota > Metazoa > Chordata > Mammalia > Rodentia > Caviidae > Dolichotis > Dolichotis patagonum. Next base: position 7,870 of record PVJX010021118.1, read on the forward strand.
CTTGACAAGGGAGATGGGCTCTGGAGCAGTCTGCTCTGCTCCGTGGTTTGAGGAGAGGCTTGCGGAGAACGGCAGCGCACAAGGCATGGGTCTGCAGACTGAGGGACCTGGGCACAGGCAGTCAGCAGAGCTCGTGGGCGCTCGCCAGCGCTGCGCTGTTTTAGTCCACACTTCATCTGTTGCAGATACAATTACATCCAGCATGGCTGTGGGTAATGGGATGATTGCCACACAGCCCGCAAAGTCCCATGATTCCAAATGACAGAAGCAGGACTGGGGATTTAGCTCAGTGGCATAAGCGCCTGCCTTGCAAGGTCGTGAGTTCGGTCCCCGGTACCGATATAAATAAATAAATGACAGAAGCAGAACTCAATATATGTCAAGGGTGAGTGGGAATTAATGAGGCACTTAAGGGATAAATATTTCTCCTGAGTGAGAGAGACACATAGAACAGAGCAGTATATGCAGACTTGCTGAAGTTGGGCCTGGCGGCACACTCCTCTAATCTCAGTAGTCTTGGAGGCTGAGGCAGGAGGATTGAAAGTTTGAGCCCATCCTGGGCAGTTTAGCAAATTAGTGTGACTGTGTGAAAATTAAAAAATTTAAAATAAAAAAAAAATAATAAAATGGTTGCGTATATAGTTCAGTACAAAGGTATTAGGTTCAATTCCCAGGATTTAAAAAAAAAAAAAAGTAAAGCTTTCATGAAAATTAAATAGGATAATGGCATTGAAATGACCTTCGAGGTACCTTAGAAGCCAAATTATGTAGCAGCCTGTAGGACTTGTAATCATTTGGCATTCATCAGAAGTGAGATTAGTAGATAGATCTTAGTCCTAGCCAGATCAATCCAAAATAGTCATTATGTACTGAATTTCATATTTCATACAATTAGAAGGAGACAGTGTGGTGGTTAGATTTAAAAAAAGCTGGTGAACTAAGTTAAAATTTTTGGTATAACATGTATTATTTTTGAGACTTCAGTAAAGTCATTTAAGTTTAACTTGTTTTGTTTTTCTTTTGCTACACAGTTCTGCTATGCAGTTCAATCCGGCCTTGAATTCACTGTGTAAACCAGGCTGGCCTTGAATTCATGGTGATCCTCCCAATTCAGCCTCCCAAGTGCTGGGATTACAGGCATAGGCCACCATATGTGCCATTTAACTTTTCTAATGCTCAGCTTCTTTACTGAAAGACAGGAGTAACAACATCGGCTCTCTACAGGGTTATTTAAAAATGCAGTTAAAAAAATATATATGAATGTATGAATGCATATAGTTACATAAACATGTATATAACTATATACAAACATATACTATGATGGCTATATATATATATAATCTCAAAGTAACTATACATATATTGATGCATGTTGGGAGCTGTTAAAGCTGGAAACACATGTGCAGGCTGCATGGCCAGGGCATGGCCAACCTGAGAACAAAGAGAAGCCCCAAAGTGCAAGATAAGGCCACAGCTGAGGACACCTGGCTGCAACCCCAATTAACACGACAGAGACCACAGCTGCAGACAACTCACTCCAGCTGTCTATTTCCTACCACAACTGTTATCCTGGAGATAAGACAGTTCTTTTAAATTAGCATAGAATACCACTTGGAGAAGTTGTTGAGGTGACTCTCCAAGTCCTGCTCAGTATCCCATCTCCCTTTTGGGAAGACCTAATGCGGGCCACCCAGAGAAGCTTTTATCTCAACTCCCAGAGTCTCAGACTATGCTAGAAGGTTTGATCTTCCTGGAGCCCTAAAATCATACCGCTTGTCTCATTTAAGTCTTAGCCATGTCTCATTTAAGTCTTAGTCATTTGGGAGATTGGGATCTTGACAAGTCCCTGATAGATGCATTTATATAATAGTGATTGAATGATTTTTCTTTTGTTTAGTAATGGGGCTTGAACCGAAGCTCCTCTAATTGGGCTGCCTCTGCAGCCCGTTATTTACTTATTTTTAAATTTCGAGATAGGATTTTGCTACATCAGTAAGTTACCCAGGCTGACCTTCAATTTGAGCGCGTCCAGCCTCAGCCTAGGGGAGCGGCAAGCCCAGCTCTGGAGGATCCTTGGGAAAAGTAAAATCCTGCCCCTAAAACCATCATCATCAGCTGAAGACTGCAGGTACCGCTCCTGGGAGCAGCAGAGACACAGGCGACCGACCACTCCCCTTCTACACCAAGAGGGGTTCCAGGGTCACCAAGAAGAGTGGTCTCAGCTACCAGAGAAGCAGGCTATGCAGTGATGTTCAAGACGAAAACAGCCGTGGGGCCCTGGCCTCTTATCTCAATGTTTGGAGAAGGCAGATGAGTTGGAAGCGCCTATGGCAGCGGTTCCAAAAGAGGCCTCCCTGGGAAGCAGCCAACACAAACGCGGTGCCGGTGCTGGGGGAAAGCATGTGCGTGGGTGGGGACCTGAGCAGCCGCAGAGGGTGAAGGGGCAGTGGGAGGAGCTGGGGAGCGTCTTCCGGATGGGCCTCATGGACCCTTTCACCAGGGGCCCTGCGAGCACTCGAACGTGTGCCCTGCTAGAGGAGAAGTGTCCCCTGACCAACAGTAGGAAACGAGCTCGCCTTTCCTTTCTGTCTTTCCATTCAGACCAATTCTGCAAAACCCAGATGTAGACTGCAGAGAGGAGGAGGAGGAGGTTTTAAAAATGTGATCATTCATTCCTGCTGTACATAGCTTGAGTCCAGCTGGCTCTACAACTGTGGAAAACACCTTGAAAACAGATGTGACTGAATTTGAATTTTTATATCAAAAAATAAGGCTTAATTATGGGCCTGGGATTGCGGTTTCAATGACATTCAGCTGGAGTAGCTCTCTAATAACCCCTGAAGGCACACACAGGAGAGCGCGCTCACAGGATACAGATGAAAGAAAGAATCGGAGAAAAAAGTCAATGATTCAAGTAAGTACATCATTGAATTAAGATTGTTCAATATACTGGCGTTATCCAGAACTAATGAGCCACCAGGGTAGAGCACTTAATACGGTGCTTAGTTCACACCAGCTACTTTTATAATTGTTGCTGTTTGAAAGAAAAGTTATTAATTTTCAATAATCAAAAAGTACGTATTGTGTGCCAGGCCTTATATCATAAATCTTTGGAATCTGAATAATTCTTTCATGGTTCCTTTGATACTAAGATTTTAATATTCCAAGAAGGAATTATTTTTCTATTGTGGAATACATAAATTTTTTGTCCCCCACCGAATTAAACACACAATATGACTCTTCTTATACTTTGTAATTTAAAGAAACACAGACTATGCCTTTTTATCTTCTAAGAACATCCACCATTAAATTAATATTGTTCATCCTTTTGGTTTGGCATAGTGGAGAGTAGCCTTTATCAAATGCAAATCATAACACTTTTTCAAGATTCGTTCTTTGATGGCTCCTTTTTAATCTTTGAGAATGATACAGACAAAAAAGGGAAGCATCCTATAATACAGATATAACTCTCTGGCAAGGGACAGAGTTTTAAGTGACTGCTACATTCGTTCCTTTGTACTAACTCATTTGCAGCTTCTGCATAAAGGCTACTTCAACAATAACAAGACACCGCAGAGTAAGCGAAGTATTTCATTTTCCAAGAAACTGTCACTTCCTAGGTATGAAAAACAGGTAAGTGTCTGGATTCAGAGAGTGAAATGCTTCACTTGCAGTGTGAACAGCCCAGTCTCATACTCACGTCTTGGTTGGTCATCTCCCAGTAAGGTCTCTCTCCGTACGATACCACTTCCCACATCACGATGCCATAGCTCCAGACATCGCTGGCTGAGGTGAACTTTCGGAAAGCTATGGCCTCTGGTGCAGTCCATCTGATTGGAATTTTGCCTCCCTAAAATTGAAAAAGAATATTTCAAACCCTCACATACTTGCAGTGTATCTAGGGAAATGTGCTGTCTCATGAAAAGATCTTACGAGAAAGAGATGTTGCATTTTTAAGTGAATGTGTTTGACAGCATGCAGTCTCTTTTCACATCTCCCAGCCCATAAGCACTTGTAGACTAACTACTAATTGGCTGTCCGGATGTTTCTAGTTTAAATTCTGTTTGACTCCCGGAACACACACAGGACCCACATCTCAATTACAGTCCTCGGGAAGGCAGCTCTAAGCAGAGGGAAGCAGGCAGTCAAGTGAATCAATAAGGTGTACTCCCCGGGTTTCCTAACAGAGAGTAGGGACTCACCTTCCCCTTGTGCTTTTTAATCTTTTTGTTTTTTCTTTTTAAACACAGAAATATAAGTAGAAGTCCAGATTGCTAAATGCAACCCTAAGCAGTTTAACAGTTAATAGGCAGAAAACTCTGGTATGTTAAAAACTTAGTTATACCTTTCCTCATATTCTTTCTCTGAGACTTGATTTTCTTTTTTTCTTTTCTTTTTCTTTTTTGGTACTGAGACTTGAACTCACGACTTCACGCTTGCCAGGCAGGCACTGTGCCACTGAGCTATGTGCCTGGTCTTCCTTTTCTTTTTTTGATGGCACATTTCTTTCTGTTGGTTAAGCTGTGTAACCTATGATATATGTACTTTGTTTAATTCAACCAATTTAAAAATTATCGAACTTGGATTATGGCAGGGAAATTTGCCCATAATATTTTCTTTACACAGTACAAAAATTGGTCTGGTATACCAGTTAACTCTTGCTTCATGCAATAAACACTTTTATATCTGCCAGTTTCAGGCAGGATATATTATTTTTCCTCTCAGTGTTTAAAAACAGGTAAACATAAGCAGGCAAATATTTCATCCACATAAGCAGCTATACATTAGAGAGACAGAGACAGAGGGAGAGTTTCTTGTAAAAAGATGACCAAAGCTCTTTGTATTTTATAGGAAAAGCATAACTTAATTTGCATAAGTTGCTGTCACGAACCAAACTTTAAGATCCGTGAGGAAATTGCAGTTTCATATCATGCTTTAAACTTGGAGAGGAAGGACTGAATTTGTTTCAGTTATTTGAATTATAACAAATAATTGAAGGAACTTTTGAAAGACTTTCCTGAAACTTTTGTTTTCTCAATGAAGTATTCATAGCCAGGACCACATCGAGTGCTCTAACTATGCAGGAAGTAATGATGGTCTGTAAAGCACAGTTAAATCCTGCTCAGAAGTATGGCTGTCTGATTATATGGAACTCCAGCCTCCTGTGTTCCTTGTGGTCCTCTGATGACTGAGTCATTCCTGTTAGTCAAGGTCCATCATCTGCTCACTGTGGAGATTCTCTTCAGTTCACCACTGCACATTTTAGAGACACTGCCTTGGGAAAGGCTCGGGGTTTTTGCCTCTCCTTCCAAATCTACTGGATGACAAACTGACTCAGTCCCTGAAAAATTTACTTTGTTGCACTTAACTGAGACACCAACAACCAAACTAGCAATAGACTTTTCTATAACCTCAATCTTGCTTAGGCCACATATATTAAGTGAACTCTAATACCAGGAGAATTCTTAAATGAAGTCTCATTTAATGCAAATAGTGAAAATTATAGTTCAGTCCAGAAGAGGATAGATACCCCATCAATGAATGTATTGATTCACTAGGCAGGCCTTCGGAAGCTTTGTTTGCTTAGGTTAATGACCCTTGGCCTTGGGCATAGTACAAACCTCCAAATATCCACGAATCACACAGAAACAACATAAACACACCCTTATAACCTTAAAGAACTTACTTTTAGACTCTCTACAGATGTAGTTTTAAAAATTGAATAAATTAAGAATGCATGTGATATACAGCATATGTTGAGAAGCAGAGATGATGAAAATGTTACTCTGTATTAAAACCAGAAGTGAAAGACATGATAAATCCCAATCTTCACAAAGGAGTTTAGACATAGAAGGTATCTAACTTGATGAGATTAAAAATATTTAGAATTACACAAATATTGTTTATTTTAAGGGATTCAAAACTGAAGTAGTACAATATTATGTTGTATGGAGTTTTCCACAGAAGAAATCTTCAGTTTCTTACCCAATCAATTCAGGAAGCAGTCACTTTGTTGGGGGAAGAAAAAGTGTTGGTTTATACTAATTACGGCAATGAGTTAGTGACCACTTTTCCATATATGTAGTTTTCCTACTATTAAGAAGATTAGCTATTGCAATATCTCTAGTAAATTCATTTTTTTAAAAAAGGATAGGTCTTTCTTTGTTCCACAATGCAAATCTTTAAAAAGTGTGATCCAGATATGCTGGACTCAAATTTCATTTCAGGACAGTACCATCAAGACAGTTTAAATTATCAACCAAGGCTACATATGCTGATACATATGTATGTGTACATGTGTGTGTCTTAGTAGAGGAGATTCTGTCTTTATGTTTTGTAATTCACATTGTTGTATCCATAATGAATTCAGACTTTATATTTCTAGCGTCTCTAATTAAACTATTGAGACTCAGATGATGAATATTTCCCTTTTCAAAGTTTTTTCTCTCTCATATGGTCAGTCTCCTCCTGACTTTGTTAGAGGAATGCCCTTTTCATTATTTCCTCTAAAATCTTTAGAAGTCAGGCCAGGGATATGGCTCTGTAGCACAGCGTCTGCCTGGCAAGTGTGAGGTCACGAGTTTGACATTCTGTACAGGAGAAAAAAAATTCTTCAAAAATCAAATGCCTGCAGTCTCTGTATCAGACACGCATTCCATTATATCTCACCCTTGTGGTATAGGCCGCCTCAGCGTCATCTTCCAGCACCCGGGAAAGTCCAAAGTCAGACACTTTGCACACGAGGTTGCTGTTGATTAAGATGTTCCTGGCGGCGAGGTCTCTGTGCACATAGCCCATATCTGAGAGGTACTTCATTCCCGCTGCGATGCCTCTCAGCATGCCCACCAGCTGAATCACGGTGAAATGCCCATCGTTCTTCTGCAAAGACAACGCAAAGAACTAGTCCAGCAACAGCAAGCACCAGAGAAAATACCAAAGGATTTTCTTTCCGCCTCCAAATGAACATTATCATCCATCAGACCCACATGCAATTTCTAACTGAAGGCTAATGGGCAATGTTAGGAAACTATATAGTTAGCTGATAATCTTCTGTGCATAGCAGATAAAGGTTTTGAGAGTCCTTGTCAAACATTTCCTGAGGTTGCCTTTATTTAGTCACTTTTTTGTATTGTACATCCTTCATTCTGAGGCATGGGAGGGAGGCTAATCACTATTCCAGCCTAGGCCCTGCCTTAGTTAATGCTGCAGATACTTGGAGGTGATTTTAAAGAAACTAGCTGGACAGACATGGAGGTAACACAGGATGTACCCAGAGATAAGGGAGTATCTGCAGCAGCAGACAGAGAAAGGATGGCTGAGCGACGGCCAGGAAGATATTAGCAATCTGGAAGACGGTGCTTTCTGTCACAGGTGTTGAATTTAGTGGAGTCACATGGACTCATAATGTTAGACTGATGGTTATTCGGAAACAAAGGAGTGATGTGACATTTAGAAACTGGAGAACTGGAAAACATGAATCAGTCTAGTGGAGTGCGGAAACTGGAAGGGAAATTCAGCTCACCCAGGAACTTTCATCTTTATTGCACGACCCCTAAAAACAGTTCTCAAAACCACCCCATCACCCTTTTTAATCAGTGCCAATAATCATGAAATTGAAGTCACAAGCTGCCATCCATTCTAGGTTTAATCAGACATACATATGTGCTACATTGTCTTAAAGAAGCCATTTACTAAAAGTATTAGTTGCCCATACTTAAAACTTGGGGATGTGCATGTAAAAACAACAAAAGTCTTCTCCTGAAACTCAGATCTGACGATCCTGGCTGCTGTCTCTTGCCATAGGACTATTGTGTTTGCAGTAGCGATGTCTGGTCCTCATGTCCATTATGAGCCCGTGCAGACTCCTGTGCCTTCAGGAAGGATTTGGAGGACACCAGACAGCTTTCCTTTCCTTGCTTGATATTCTGTACCTTCAGGACATTGTTACTGTAAATCTTCTCTTCTCCCCTTTTTTATTTTCCTTTCCTTCTCTTCCTAATTCCCTTCCTCCCTTTCTTCATTCCTACTTTCTTTCGTTTATTTTTCAAATTAGGATATACCTAAATAAAAATACCAGATAGGGATATATCATTTGGATTTCTTTCCATTTTCTGGACACTACAAATCACAATGAATTTTGGAATACAATTCCTTGACTCTAGTTAGATCTTTTTAAAAATATGGCTTTAAAATGGATCCAATTTAACCTCAATATTATGATCAACGCATACACAAAACCCTGAAAAACTATTTTCAATTCTTACCTTTAAAAATGTGTCTAAAGAGCCATTCTCCATGTACTCCGTCACTATCATCACTGGTTTGCCTGAAAAGAAAACACAGTGCTATAAAATATGACCAGAGAGTACTGCTCTTTGAATTCATATTTTAGGTAGAATAGGTCTTCCTGAAGTTTGTATTAGTGTCCAGATCCACCAATTTACATATATTTATGAATATATCTTTATATGTACATTCACATGTTTTTAAAATGTCCGCCAATAGCGAGTGAATTCTTGGCATGATGATAGCTTACTCAATGAATTGGTCCAATGAGAAAAATCATTACAAGGTTAGTGACAGGCAGACAAAACAAACAGATATAAATGAACACACGCATCTACCAGCAGGACATGCAAAGCAGAAAAACAGTTTAGAGACATTCTGTTGTAATGGAGGCAATGATATAATATGTCAAATAATATCCAGCCAAACACCTGGAAGTCATCTGGCTGTCAGATGAGTAAAACCGTGCCAGGTCTAACTGTCCCATTTAGGACCCCTTGACTCTGTGTCATGCTTTCCTACCTAAATGCACATAGGCTCATGACTCCTTCTACCTCTGTCAACCTTGTTATTTCATTGTTCAAAGTGTTAGTCTCGTTTCCCTTTCCATGTGAAAATTTCCTAGAAACCGTTACTTCCGATGGGAGAGGTTTCCCACGTTTCCGGTCCAACACGAAGAGCAGCTCAGGGTGAGGAGGACGGACTCGGCCTGTACTGCTTGGTGGTCAACATTAGAGCAGCCACTCATTGTGATAATTAGCACTAGGTCTCGATTTGACTGGATTATGAAATACCTAGGAAACTGGAAAAGTAATATATCGGGTGTGCCTGCAAGAGTGATTTCCGAGGTTAGTGTATGAGTCTAAACTGTGGGGAAAATCTGTCCACACTGTGGGCTGTACACCCAAAGAACAACGGCCCAAAGAATACCACGTAAAAGGTTTTGTTTTTCCTGCCACAAACTAGGAACTGCCAAAGATTTCTTCTTTGATGCCTTGGTAAACAGAACTCTGGGATCAGCAGCCTTTGAACTCCAGGGTGGCTCCTCCTCCTCAGGGTTCCCAGGCTTCCGGCTTTGAAGAGCCTTGGGTCTGAGGCCTTCTGACTTGGACTGAGCCAGGCTACCAGTAACTCCATACCCTCATTTCATAGGTGGCTTTTGCTGGGACTCTGCAGCAGCTGCAAACACATGAGCCAGTGTCCCCAACAGATCCCTCTCATATGTCTGTAACACTGTGAATCACTACCATAGTTCCAAATCTTGCGTAAGAAGCTATTCCTTTTGTTTCTATGCAGAATCCTGACTACGTATGTATGTATACTATCACGTGCTCTTGGGCAAGTCATTTACTTCTGTGGCCTCAGTCTTTTCATCTGTGAATTGCGTGGAATAACAGCTCATACCCCAAAGGATTGCTGTGAGGGTCCACAAAGCCATACAGTTAACCCAAGACATTCAAGAAGCTCTTTCCATGTAGAATTTGTTGCATGACTTAGTTATTATTTTATAAATTTGATGAACTTTGACCTGTGGTTTAATGTCCTTGTTAGATATAAATTGACTACGAGAATAAGTAATTTCTTACCCCTTATAGATTTGTGACACTCTGTACATAGTATGTCTACAACATACGAGAAATGCACAATCCAAACCCCTCGCTATATGAGCAAGTATCTAAAACATGGTTTATAGTTTTACTATTCCATATAAATTTCATTACATTTTAATAGACACACCACTTAATTGTGTAATAAAAAGATACTATGTAAAATGTAAGCATTAATTTAAACTATTTCGAGCCGAGCATGGTGTGCATGCTTGTAATCCCAGCACTTGGGAGGCTGAGTCAGGTGGATCGGTCCAAGTTTGAGACCAGATTGGGCTACTAAGTGAGCTGCAGTCCAGCCTGAACTGCATAGCGAGACCTGTCTTAAAAGACAGAAAAAAAAAAGAAAGCTGAGGCAGGAGGATTGCCACAAGTTCAAGGCCAGTCTGGACTACATAATTAGTTCAAGGATGGCCTGAACTATGTAATGAAACCCTGCCTCAGAAACAGAAAAAATAAACTATTTTGATGTATGAAAAAGAAGCTTCCTGGCAACTTTGCTAATGTGTAAGTGAAGTCCATTATTTAACTTTCAATACTATGATGAGCAGTGAAGCCCACACAATCCTGAAATGCATTACAATGAACTTAGTGACATTCTCTGGATGGGTATCTGTGTTCACTGGAGAACTGATGCAGGACACAGAATTAGAGCTTGAACGTTTAGACATACCACATGTGTCAAAGTGCAGATATAAAGAAAGTGTCAATTATAAATGAGAAAGACATAAGCAGGAAGAAAAAGAATTTTTCATTTCAAGATCACTAAAAACCCACTCATTAGAACACTAAGATTAAAGACTCTAATTTCACACACAATAATTATCTTTTAAAGCAGGTGAAAGATAATATTATTGTACTGGAATATTACAGAGGCAGACACACTTTCTTCATATTTTCCAGAGCTGACAAAAGTCACACAGAAGCTGGCCTGGGGAAATTTTTATTGGTTCTATTCTGTTCTGTTTTATTTGATTTTTACTAAGTCTGAAGGTATCGGCAGCTATTTGGAAGAGAACAAGAAGCATTATGGTAACCGTTGTTGATTTCCTATTATCTTGTTTTGAAGTTCTATGTCACTTACAACATTTTGTTTTGATTGGATTTATTCTATTTTTTTGGCTTGGCTTTATTCTCTTTAAAATTAAAAAAAAAAAAAAAAAGAAGAACGTCACAATCCTCCAGCTTCCTCCTCCTAAGAGCTAATGTCCTTGTTAGATATACACTGATCTGAGTTTGGTCAAATCATTGGCAGTGGAACTTGCAGACAGCAACCATATTTACTGCCGCTTCTTTCAGGACTAACAGGCAGGATTTTGGAAGAATTCCTACATGAAAATCTGTCTGTCTTGGGTAAGTTTGTGTACCAAATGCAACCCAAGTTCACTGAATTCAGAAGACAGAATCTATAGTCTAAAGAGAATGCACCGATCAGAAAACTTAGTATCACTGAGTAATTCACATTTGGAAAGAAAAAGTGATTACTTTTCAAGGAGATAGGCACCTGGTAATCATTCTGTGAGGTGTTTTTTTGTTTGTTTGTTTTTTAACTAACATTACCTACTCTAAAAAGTCAGATTAATTATTTATGGCAGTGTAGGTTGTAATGTCAAAAATCAAAATGTTATTTGGGAAATACAACAGCAACATTAAAAAACCTTTGTTACTGTAGTTGATGAGGGAAAAACAATTAAAACAAATGTTTTCAAACAAGTAGGATCTTTTTCAGTTGACAACAATAAGACACTTCAGAACCCATTCCATTATTTCTCATGCTTGAATCATTTTAATGCTAATTGCATTTAGTTTGGCTTATGGTTTGTCTCAGTTCCTGCCAGCCTGCAAGAATGACACTGGCAATAATTAATGCAGCTTACTCCAACCCTGGTAAATTCAATAAAACTGTGTAAATCATTTTCCATTATCCAGCTTAAAGTACAGACAAAGACTAGATCTGCCAATAATTTTGAAAGTGTGTTATCAAAAATCCATATAAAAGAGCTCATAAGGCATGTCAAAACATGATTTTAATCACAGGGTAGTTTTTACATTACTTTGTATAATTTACAGAGAGCCCAGAATCTGTGAAATAGAAATTCATTATTTGGGGAATTCACCTTGTTTGACAGATAAACATAAAAGAGCTCCAGTTTATTGATTTATTGAGTACTTACATTTATAAGGCACTATATTTAATTATTATAAAATAATATAACGATGTATACTTTTCAGAGAAAGTAGGGTTCAGAAATTTTCAATGTTTATTTGGTTGATAAAATAAGATATAGGATATGCAAAACTGAGAATCTAAATACTATTGTTTGACTCATACTATGATGTCCATAAGTTCAAAATAATTGTTTTACATTTTATTTAAAAAATCACAGATATTCCTTTTTTTGTTAAAACAGATTTACTAACGACCATATCATACCAAACTATTAACTGATGACAAATACAATAGGAGTTCAGCACATTCTTTGCTTACATATGAACTTCACAAGGTGCTATAAAATACTTCCAGACAAGTTATTGTGAAGTAATTTCAAATTTCCCTCTAAGGAGTGTCTCAAGTGGTTAGCCCTATGGAAGCAGAGAGAACAAAGGTAGCTATTATGGGCTGAGTGAACAAGAAAATTCTGGTTGCTGTTCAACGAATATAAAGATGCAGATATGAAAGACAAAAATTTGTAGAGAACTGTCTTAAAACTTTGTGCTAGGAGTTTGCAGTACTACATTTCATACCTTTCAAGAAGTGGTAAGAAGCTAGATCTTGTGGTATGTGTTTTCCTACTACAAATTTAAATGAACGAATTTGTTTTCTCACTGTGTAATCTTTTGGTGCTAACTAATCCCCAGAAGAGGAGAGTATATGTTTCTTCTGGTGATGCAATCCTTTTTATATGGTATTTTAAGGTTACCTGAGGCAAACTTGGGAATCACTGATCTAGCCCTTGTTTCTCAGAGTAGGGTCCCTGCCAAGTAGCAGAGTAGGGGCTTGTTAGAAATGTAAAATCTTTTTCCCCGATTGGATTAATTGAAGCACATTCTGCAGTTTAGCAATATGCTCCAAGGCACATTCAATTTTGAGAAACATTAAACAAGGTTACATCACAAGAGTTGCAGTCAAATTTGGACTTATTTTATTTCCATTTTTACGATCTGATTTTCTGAAACCATTAGTGCACCAGTAAACACATGAAACCACTTAGAGCTATCAGCAAACGTTTCATTTAGACACAGTATAACACAGTGAAAACCAATGTACTCAATTCTCAAACCAAAGCTAATGAGTAGTGTATGACTGACATATGCCTGATTCTGTTAAAAGATACTAGGGTAATGTCCTCCCAGAGAATTCTTATTTTTTCTTAGAAGTTCATGGATTTATAGAATAAAATTTTTAAAATTAAAATAGAAATTCTGTCTTTCTAGCTCCTTTAAATATTTTATAACTGCAATTTAGTCATTTACTCATTTAATTTCACCCATATCTTTTAAAAAATTAGCTAATGTAATCATGATAGATATAAGGGGCATCTACATTGGCTTCAAGGAGCTTATTTTGTTAAAGGTGATAAAATGTATGTAGCTGTAACTATGAAGTAACCCACAGCCTAACACAGTGCAGAGAAACGCTGCAGCCATCTTTAAAATTGCTTTTGACTGAAAACTCGTACATTGAACAAATATGTGAAATCTCAAGATACCCTGGGCCCTGATCTAGAAACACTCAAACAAGGTCCTTTGACTTTTGAAGTCTGCTCTCTGAAGCTGGTATTCTAGCATGGCTCTAGAAAGCTTGGTTTTACTCAACTAGTCCATGTTTGGAGTGCATGCTCTCTACCATGTAGATATCAAAGCTTAAAGAAAAAAAAAAACAAAGATAAATGACACTCATGTCATGAGGAAGGTCACGTGCAAATAAACCTGTAGGTGCACTTAAAAGTGGAGAGGATGAGCTAGAGCTGAGTAAACTGTCTCAGGACAGGCCAAGAGCTAAACACGAAAGGGAACAATCAAGAGTAAAGTGTGTGCAAATTACAGCACACTGGGTTAACTATCAAAGGATACACATGTGGGTCAGGGTTTTCTTCTTATTTTTAAATCCTTTGTTGCTAGTTAGGTAATGAAACGTGATAGGAAAGTATTTTGTAAAATGTAAACGAAGGCAGTGTATACGGAGTAAACTAAACTCGGAAAGGGGCATAATGGTAAGACTGGGTTAAAGACTACTATTAGAGCAGCACTAAAGTACAATAAGATCCTTAAAAAGAAAATAACCTTGTAAGGTAATAAAATAGAATATTTTAAAAGATAATTATAAATGCATAGTAAGTCAAAATTTTCTGGGGATATAAGCAATCAATTTTCATTAAATGTGTAATCGCCATGGCCAGACAGAGTCCTCTAATTTATTTAAATGTATTAATTTTATAAGAGAAATAAGCTCATTTGTACGTGATTCTAAATTAAGAAATAAAGTTATGAATAATTATAAAGACTCAGTAGAAACATTTCGTTAGTCAGTTTGGGTAATTTTTCACTGGTGGAAAAAATCTTGAAGAACGAAGTACATTGCAATGAGAAAATTATTAATTTTTTCTCCTTTTAGGTTTTTCTGAATCTCATTAAGTTGTAAAAATTTGGCACTGTGTACATTTCACTAAAGTATCTTGCATTGCAAATGAGTCAATTAAGCCAGGACCTGTGGGTTTTTACTTTGTCAAGAAACTTCTCCAGACTGTATCTGTACATCTATTTATGATGCATCCTCTCTCACAATAAGTCACAGAAGGACTCTGCATGGGGCACAAATGTCTGACATGGAAGGCAGCTACAGCAAACACCCAGCTCTGAGTGACACCACCCATAGGGGTGCTACCTCAGACTCCCCAACTCAGCTTCAATCAGAAAAATCACAAGATTCGGTTGCACTTATGTCTCATTATCTGTGTGCTGCGGGTTGAGAATAATTGCTGAATAAATTAGCATCAGATCAGAGAGCATGAAATTAAGGACACAAATAAAGTAAGTTGTGACACGGTAAATTAAAAATAAGTTGAAGGTTTCCTAAATTGGACTTCAAGAGATACATTTCAAAAGGGATGGTATGGTGTCAATTCACATAAGCAAAAAAGTTAAAAACATAGACATATTTTAAGTATTTACATTTTTCTCTGCTTGGATGTGTACTTTATGGTGGAGAGCAGCTTCAAATGGAATACTTGAACAGAATATTGGAAAATGAAACATATCCTTCCAAACATAGTTGCATTTTAGAGTAGAATATACACATGCTACATATCATCATTTTTTATATTAATACCAGCTTCTGAAAATAAAAGGTTTCAAATGCTTCATATGAAGCATTTCTTGGTTCAATTCAGTAAGACATAAAATATGACCTCTAATGTAATAAATCAAGAGTCTATAAATGTAGACATATACTAGCTGTGTATTTGGATATCGTTTATTGTTATGTGATACATTCACTGAAATCAATTAACATATAGACTTATTCACTAATATAATTATTTGTGATTTTGTTCATACACACCTCACACACATTTTAATTTAATTTCTATGAGTATTCTTTAAGGTAGATGTTGTCTTCTTTTTGTCTGATATTGAGGCTCAAAGTATTTAATGTAAGCTACCCATGGACTGGCATAGATTTATAACACATTTCCATAAACATTTAGGACATTAACTAGCTCTTCAAAAAACATACATTGTTTAGCTAGGGAGCTGAAAAATATATGTAAATGATTACAAAATCAAGATCTTTGATTTGAATAAGACCTTTTAACCGAAAGAAAGAACACGATAGCTTGCAGAACTCTTCTGCAGTGTAGGCTCCATACTCGCGAATGCACACTTACTTCAGGCAAAGTGATGAGCAACTGTCGCATGGGGTGGATAGAATGTGAGAAGATTTGAAGGAACTGACAAGACAAGGTGATGAATATGAGAGTGTAAATTTCAGAGAAAGAGGCAACACAGGCAAGCAAACTATAAGGTACTAAGATTAAAAATAATATAGATATAGAGGAGACCTTAGCATATGAAGACAGTTAATTTCAAATATAATTAACTATATAATTGTCACTATTTACCCTGTTTCATTTCTATTGTAAATTTTACCTGCATTAATTCATGCTATCACTACCGTAACAAAATGATGAGACAATTAAAGTTTGGAATGTTTCAGGTTAGCCAAACCACACAGGAAGGTAGAGCAAAACCAAATTAAAATAGAGTCACTAGATTCATAGTTCCTGCTCTTGATCCGTACCTAACGTG
Organism: Dolichotis patagonum; assembly: GCA_004027295.1. Lineage (NCBI taxonomy): Eukaryota > Metazoa > Chordata > Mammalia > Rodentia > Caviidae > Dolichotis > Dolichotis patagonum. The sequence goes on from PVJX010021118.1 coordinate 24,069, forward strand.
GGCTTCCGTGACAGTAATGGCGATCTAACACAGTTAAATATCACATATTAACCCATCCATGCAAGCAGACCAGCTGCCTGTCCAGCATACATTTACTCTGGGAAATGGGAAGGCCAGTCAGAGGTTATGCTTAGGAAGTTAAATTTAGAAGCCAGGTAAAGGTAGAAATGAAGAGATAAAGTGTATCAACACTTATTACTAGTATTCTCACTAAGAACTGTATTCTATATTATTTGATAAGATTCTTACATAGGAAATAAACACGCTGCATCTTTTAAACTTCTGGTGTTGCTGCTGTGTTTGAGGGGATCTCGGTTTTGGTTTCCTAGGCTGGCCTGGAAGTCCTTGCTCGGTTCTCCTGCAGTAGCTTCCCAGGCTGGTGAGTGCGGAGTTGCGAGCTGCTGGCCCTGACTCCCCACTACCTCAGACACCCTCTCAGGTGCCTCTATGGAAACAGAAGGCAGCTGAACTTGAACTTGCGTTTTCTTTTATTGTACCCGTGGGCATAGTTTTGACATCATATCTTATCTGAAATATTACCACACACTTAACACACGATATAAATGTTATAGGATACTTTTTATTTCTTTCAAAAATTATGATGTTTTTATTATCTTCTGCCTGCTTCTTTCTTGTCTCTGTTTCCCACCTTTGTTTAGCAACTTATTTTTTTTTCCTACTCCCATGGCAGAATGCCCTTTTCACTCCAGCAGCATACTCCATAGGAGAATAATGGACACACATTCAACTTGAGGACAGAAAATTTCTGTATTTAGAGTTCTTACAAGTTAGTCTGCCTTTACTACACTGGGCAAGAAGCATCGTAACTGGAGATACGTGTGTCCTCAAAGTGCGAAACCGTGATCGTTCATTAATACAGGCTGATTCAAAATTTCAGTCACTCACAGATAAGTTCCTAGGACATGGGAGGAGTCTCTGCATCTGTAACCCACTGCAATGAGCCAATAGTTGGGAATCCTTAAAGACTAGGTAAGTATGGTATGATGTTCCTTTGCTCTCTCTTTACTGCAGAAAGTTGTTGTTTTATTTTCTATATATAGAAGTGAAATGTACATTAAACATATTGAACATAATAAATAATGTACATAATAAATGTACATCACACAGATTCAGATTAGAGTAAGAGCATTATTGAATACATATGCGATGTACATGTACTTTGCCAAGTGTATTTCAAAACATGATTAATAGAAACTGGAGGCTGAACAAATGTTCGGAAGAAAGTTTAGGAAAAGTTATATTGAAAGGGAATAAATAAAGAACCAAAGTGCACAGGAGTGAAGAAGAGTAAATGGACTAAAAGAAAATTCTTTATTTTGTGACTGGAAAACAATTAGAAATGCTTTATTGGAAGGCATACTACACAGATAAGTATTGCAGGGTTTATTCTACACAATAAACTCAACATATAAACAAAGTGCAAAATAAAAGACAGACAATAGAAAGAAGCAAAATGAAAAAATTATTGATAATCAGCATGGACAATGTATCTCAAAGTGTACCTTGATTTAGTGCAATTGTCTTATGTGTTTCATATGTTTTTTAGCCTGTTAGTCTGGCTGTCAATCTGTGTGTAGGATTAACTTTAGAAAGATTTATAAGACCAAAAAAAAGAAAAAGAATCTGATGCTGGTCAAAAAAAGGACGGATGGGGCGGGGAACAAATAGAATAAGAGATGTGTTACGTATGTGTACCAGTTCCCCACAGTGGATGAATCATTATGTACTGAAAAATATTTAAAATAATATTAATTTTTTTAATTTAATAATTAACTGTGGCATGAGTTAGAGCACTAGGTACTGACCTAAACCAATCTGCAAACACATCCTGTAAATGAAAAGAGTGAATTGCAAGACAGTGCGTAAGGCAGTATCCACTAATGCTGAATGACAGAGTGAAACAAGATTTTACAGGACTCTGTGTTTACAGATTTGTGGTGATAGTGCAGAAAGGCTTGGAGGGAAGCTTTACAATTCCTGCCAGGCGCTCAGGACTGGGAATGCACAGGAGGAGTTAGACCTCTTCCTCTATTTCTATGCTACTTGCAGTTTTATAGGAGTAATGTGTTTATGTAGTATTTGTTTATTTTAAATTTTTATCAGTACCTGTTTGCAGTACATAATGATTACATAGATAATTTTACAAGATACTAACAAAAACTTAAAAGAGATGTATAATTATAGATATCTCTGGGTGAAAACTAAACTTGACTTAACAAGAACAACAAACAGTTTAAGTCTCAAGCATCCCCTCAGGGTTCTGAGGCAGTCACTCCTCCAGAGCCATTGACATATTTGAACTAAAAATGACTAAACTAGGTACATCCGGCTACCGAATTACTTAAAAGGAGGCAGGGCACCTGTGGGTACAGAAATCCTGTTAAATGTTAAACTTCCTTAAGCTCTGAAGTCACTGTTTTGTTAGTAGAAGAAGTGGGAAAGTCAGTAGGAAAAAAATGCTGATACTTTTATTGCTGTTTAAAAAAAAATCTTTATACATTTCCTCTGACACTGAACTCATGGTAAGGTCAAATAGTGACGTATTAATAAAAATTCAGTTAAAATGAACAATAATCTGGACGGATACTTACTTTTGGTCACAACTCCTTCTAAGTGGATGATGTTAGGATGATCGAACTGTCCCATGATACTCGCTTCCCCTAGGAAATCTCTGCGCTGCTTTTCGGTATAGCCTACTTTAAGGGTTTTGATAGCCACGGGTAATTCTCTTTTTCCTGGTAGTTTCAAGCGTCCGCTACAAACCTCACCAAATTCACCTTGAGAGAAAAATGGAGGAAAGAGGCATAAGATCACTGGAAATTCTTATTTTAATACCACTCTGATTACTCTTGGAGTATTAAAGCTTAGACAAAAAAAGGCAAACGGCAGTGAAAACTTCATTATCAATCTCAAGAGAAACATATTCAAAAGGCCGCAGTAAAATGTGATCGATCACACACACTCTGGAAGTGAGTCAACTATGAAGTATTAAAATCATTTGGCATTAATGTGGGAATAGACGTATTACATTCTGTAATACCAACACAAGTTAAAGGTCGGGGTTCCACACACTCCCACCTGCTCCGATAACTCTTTCAATGGTGATGCATGAGGCTTCTATCTCCTTGGCAAATTCATGGACAGCTTGGTTAGGATCTTCATAGGTATGTGGATCGATATAGGTTCTTACGCCAGGCAGTTTAACTATAAAAATAAGTGGGCATCAAACCTCAGGTTATAATAGTTAAGCAAAAGTCTAAACTTTATTAATACACTAGACTAGTTTAAAACTCTAATTCCTAGAAAATGCTGAGCTGCAAGGTCATGCCGTCTCCTGAGAGATGAGAACCATTTGTGTGATTATATCACTTTTACATTTTAAAACTCCTGGATTATTGCCACACACAGGAAAGGCATATTTGAGGATCCCTGAGTAAATACATCTTTTTATGATGATATTCACAAAGGTGGTCCCTGAGAGAATTCGAGAACATTTTACTTATTAACCTGGGCAATGAAATGCCAGTGGTTGATTCGCTGGCATACTGTCTGCTTCACTTAGATATCAACACAGATTATTAATTTTGATTTTCCAAAGTATTTTAAACTATGAGTGGTATAGTGCAATTAGGCTAGGAGAAAATCAAAAGAACAACAGAGGTTCTATTTCCCACTCTGCTTCTGTCACTGCATGACTTTCTAAGGCCTTTTATGTTCCATGAATCTCAGTTTATCAGTTTGAAGACTACCAGGTTCACCCTGATAGTGGTTTTGGACAATAAGCCATTTAGTGAAAGGACAATAAAATAGAATCAATACTTTTCAGTATATTATGGTCATGGCAGGGTGACAAAAACAAGAGAAACTCATTTATTTGGCAAATCAAATTGTTTTGCAGTCTGTGAGAAAATGAACATACTAAAATAACATAATCAGAACCATTTAACCAACTTTAAGCTCATTATTAAAACCTGGGTTTATGCATGTCTTAAAAATGTAGTCCCTTTTGAGGGAAATTCCCATTACAATGCCAGAAGAAGAAATAGAAATTTTACTCATTTAACCTGGTGGTGTTATTTAAAGATTTCTACTTGGCATGTTGCTAGGAATCATAATAGGCATAGGAATTTGATTTAGAATACAATAGCTTTTGTACTGAGGAAAGGTTTTTATTTTACTGATTATATTGAAACTATATTTTAAAATTGAATGAAACATGCAGCTTTGCCATAGTTGAACAGCCATGTCTCTGCCCGTAGGCTTTATAAGGATGTGTTAACAGACACCTGCTTTTGTAATGTAATGTTTTTGTTGGCTATTATAAATCCTCTACTCTGAAAACAAGTAACAATGAAGGCTCCTCTTTCTGTTTGTCTTTCTGTGCAGTTTGCTTACTGTGCCCGTTATGAAAGTGCATCTTTTCCTCTTCTGGATCTTGCTTTGCTTTGCTGTAGCCACAGCGCCTGGAACAAAGTAAGCTCCAATTAGTCACATCTTAGAGTGGTGACTCAATCACGCCAAGCCCAGAAGCACAAACACAAACGAAATTACCGGCAACCCTGAACTGATTTTCATAGTGCTAATAAGAAATACTACCGATCCTTCTTTGGAATGAAAGCTATTTTCCCAGCTGTTAATCCTCACTCTCAGCAAATAGTCTTGCCTATATTTTGCAAGGCAGAAGCTTTCCAAACCTATTTTTAAAGTTCTCTTCCTTATAGGAATTGCACACACATTTTTCAGTTTCCTTCCTCTCTTACCACCTCACCCCGCCAGGCCAGAGGCCACTGCCTCTTTCAGGATAAAACGCCCAGCTTGTGCTTCTGGTCTCATGGTCTCTGTCCTGCACCCTCCTGAACAATTTTGCAACTAGAAGTCCTTGGCATCACTCCCGACTACGCAGATCTCTGTGGAATTCGCCACAGCCAGTACCACGCCACTTCTTGGCTCCTCCAAACCTCCTCTCTCTTTCGTTACCCACTAATTGGCAAGTCCTTGCAAACTGCTTTCCCTACTGACAAAAATGTCTTTTTAAGATCCTAGATAGTCACTTAACTTCTAATCCAATGGTGCTTCATTTTTATTCAATCTTGATGCGTTCAAATCCTTACTTATTTTTTGATGCGTATGCAAACAGCTGCACACTTCCCTCTGCTCGGTCCATCCACTTCCATCACTTTATTGGATACCTTTCACTCTCTAGTTTTGTTTCCTTTGAAAGTTATATTTATTTCTGACACATTTTAACGACACATTCCACTGTCATTTCAAATTCAATGAACCTGTGAAAGAAATTAGTGTATTTTTCCTTCTTCTCGCTATGTTCTCTCTTCTGGTTTTCTTGTTATTAACACCACCATGGCTTTGAGAACCAACTATTAATCTTTTATGCTTCTCAACAAATTAGTTGCCAGAGTCGAAGCATTATGCAGTGTAAACATTACAATCCAGATCTTTTTTGCATTAGCTCCACTGCTTCCTCAATTAAGGCCTAATTGTTTTTCATGAGGACTCCTGGAAGTGCCTTCGAAATGACAGTGTTCCTCCATCCTGTAGCTCCTTGCCCCAACTTCACCCCGTCACGGTTCTAGCAGGACCCTGCATACAAGACTTTGTCTACTGAATTAGCTTCCTACTATAAAATATTCAGTACGAGAAGGCAGCAAAAATCCCTATTTACTGCTCTAACATATTACCTGCATGACCTCCTTCAGACGTACTACATTTTTTCTAAATTACCAAGATACTTTTCCATGCTTCCATACATTTGTATATATTAGGTCTTTCTCCAAGAATGTTCTTCCTAATAACCTCTGGTTACTGAAGTTCAGTTCAGTTTTGCCTTTCTTATTCCTCTTGATATTCTAGCCTAATACAAAATTTCTCCTCTAAACACAGTACCTTTCTTTACCTCTCTCATGGTATAATTTTGACTCTACAGTTATTTGAGTGTGTTTTTAAACTCACCGTTTGGTATTTCTTGCTTCCAGAATGGCCATTACCAGAACTCATTTATAAATTCCTGCAGTGAGTTATCACTTATTCAAAGTTGGCATTAAAAATATTTGTCACATTGATGAATGAATAAATGAATGAGTGAATGGTATTCTGATTGTGTCTACACAATGACGGGTTCGGGAAAGGACTATGCTGATGAATACTGAACTGACGTACATGACTAACCATGTCACATTCAACAACTGGAAAAAATGAAAATATTTATTTTTAGTGAAACTTGCAGGAAGTGATTTTACTATTCATAAGATCCCACCACAAAATTGAGTTCATCAAAGATAAAATTTTCCTTTACTACTGCATTAAGCAAAAACAGCCGAATGGCAGACTGACAAAGTATTTTCATAGCAAAGTTGTTTGAAAACAAATATGTAAAGTAAATGAAATACCCAGTAGACATTTATCACCAAATAATTTTTTGTTTGCATATACACTGGGATATTTAAAATGCTAGTATAATTTGTCATAAAAGTAAAATGTACCTTATAGTATGTCATTTTCTTGTGTGTACTTACTTATATATTACCACATTAACAAATCAACCTTATGACACTTTTTGAAAAACACAATTATTTTAATTATGTTGAGGAACTTACATTTTATTGGTATGGCTATTAAAATTTTGAGGAAACATAAAATAGTATGCTTAATACATACAAAGTTCTTTATATAGGGAAAATGTACAACAGAGATCCGATAGTTTTTTAATTTTATTTTATTCCTAATTCTGTACTTAGATACATTTTGTCATTTAAGAGTCCTTAAGACATCTCAATTTACCCACCACAGTGAAATGGACAGAAAAAACAAATTGATGAAATTTTCCTGAAATTGTATTTAATCTACCCAGCTAAGATTTAAATTAATTTAATACATTGTTCAAATTTTTGCTAGACATTACATCATTTTTTCAGTCTTTAATGCCCATTCCTCTAGAGAAAAGTTATTGATTTTTCCTTTAAACAATGTTCTAAATACAACTGTGGGGAAATTATCCTGAGGTTTATATTTTTAAAGAATACTGACAAACGTTAGTGGAATTTTAAAGGAAACTAAGAGGTATACACATTCTTGCAGCTTAGGTTAATAAAGAAACATTTATAATACCCTTAACTGTCTCAGCTCCAAAAGAAATAAATGACAATCTTTTAAAATGGTATCTTGCAATAGCCATTGCCATTACATAAGCCCCTCAGCTATTTAAATTCCATGCAAATTCCTCATATGAAAATGGAAATGAAACTTTGGACCTCATTTGAAAAACGATTTGGGAGTGCCTTGTTGAGGAGTGGTTACTGGTGGATTATCTAGGGTGAGAGTCCACATGGCAAGGGAAGGGAGTTATTTTTGACTATGGGCATCTCTGGAGCTTCGTAACGAGAATGGTCGAATGTCACATTAACATATGAAATTAAGTTCTGAACCCCCAAAGCATCATTAAAACATGCCTCAAGGAGCTACAGCCAGAGGAAGTGCAGCTGGCAGAGACCAGTTAGCAGAGCACTGGAAGGGAGCTCAGTCAGCCTCATCTGTACCTTCTCCAGATACAGTTTGAATCAAACAGTCAGTGACTATGTCATTTATACATAAATGATGTCTCCTGCTTTCTGGAATTTTTTTTTTTCTGAATGGAAAAGAAACAGTTCTCTCAGTTTGCTTTATGCCACAGCTCTAAGAAACTTTGAAAATATTGAACAAAAAAATATAGGCAGAATGTGTTTCTGGAGGAATCATCTTGGTATCATATATACTCATGTTCTTGTAAAAAAATGTGTTCTAATTCTTGTAATAGAAATGGACATGAGAAATTTTAGAAAAACATAACTCGTCTTCATTAATATTTATTTATTAAAAAGGTCTAAAGAAATTCTTGTTAAATAAATACAGCAATGACCCTATGGGTAATTAACAAATCAATCCATTTTCTTTATACCTACCCTAAGGCAGTGGGTAAATTGTTCCTCATAATATTAAAGCTATTTTTAAAATGCTGGCCTCAGACACCACCTTGAAACAGGGATACTTGAAATTTCCATAATGCATGAAATAGTAAACAATATTCTTTATGTATGGATGGAGGTGCCAGTGAAAATTGAGTTCTGCTTATAAATTGAGGTTCTGATAATAAACTTATGTTATGAATGTCAATCACTTCAGAGTACAAGCATTGTGTAGTAGTGATTTACTACACAGCTCCAAAATAGCCTGGGAGCAATCAGTTTTCCATTGGTTCAGGCTTCAGTAATAAATACCAAATGAGGTGTTTTTTTTTTT
>PVJX010021119.1:0-32218 GCA_004027295.1 Dolichotis patagonum
AACACAGTAGCACAATGCCATAGGTTCACAGCACTGGTGTAAGTGGATCTGTACTGTTCCTTTTTCTGATTGTTTTTGGAGGTGCTGAGGACTGAACTCGGTGCCTCCACCCTGAACTATACTCACAACTTGCACACGTTGTCTCACAAGTCACTAAATCATGTAGAGTGGGCTCAGACTTGCCGTTCTCCAGTCTCAGCCTCTCAGAGGTCAGACTTTCCATGGCAAATTGTAAAGGATACAAAGATTCCCAATGCCTTGCTGATGAGCTCATGATGAATAAATATGCCGACTGAACTAAGTGCTGAAATTATCCCAAGGGCTCTAAAGGCATGCCACACGGGTTAGGATGAACCTAGAGAGTCCACATACACATGTTGATTTTTTTTAACTTATTTGAGGAAATGACTTAAACTGCATACATACTTTGTTTTGTTTTTATTAATGGGTATTATGGCCTACCAGTAAGATGATGATGTTTTTCTTTTTTTTCTTTTTTTATCAACTAACAAAATTAAGGAAAGATCTGGGATGCCTACCATCCAAATGTGTCACATGGTAGAAATAGGATTTGTGGTCTGCTGGGTGTTAACTTGAAGTAGATTTAGTCATCAACTTCTACTGTTTTAATTTAGCCATCAATTAACATTTATAATAAAATAAGGCACATTAACAAGCTGATTGAGATACAATAAATACCATGTATTTCACCCATTTAAAGCGTGCAATCCACTGATTTTGATTATGGGCCAAGACTGTGGTGAGCACCTTTGCAATGGATGTTAGAATGTTGTCATTGAAGAGACTTGGAAGGGTTAGCAGTTTCGTTCCCCATCTCTCCTCAGCCTGTAACACCCTGCAGGCTCGCAATCACTTCTCTACTTTCAATTTCTATTTATCTGTCTTAACCTGGAGTGTTTCACCCTCATTTACATATCCTCACTAACATCTCTCAATTCTTACCATTCTTACTTTGGTAATTCTCCAGTCCTGTGAGAGCAGCACTTTTACATTCTACATATAATTGATGTTGTACAATTTTTTTTTTCTTTCTGCATCTGTTGTAGTCAGGGGTTATACACAGAACAATTAGAATCAGGACATGGTGTTTATAATATTAATTTTATGATGGTCACTCAGAGTTAACACAAGAAAATGAGGAAATCTATTCATAACACCAAAGACATAGAATATTTAGCCAAAGGCCTGAATCCCACAGCAATGTCCCACATGAGTCCGGATAAAGACCCAGAGATCATGACAATGCCTCCCATGAGTCCAACTGGAGGTCTAGAGCCCACAGGAAGGACTCACACCAGTCTCTTTTACGGATCCATGCTGGGAAGGCCCAAAGGTCAGCGGTGATAACTAGGAAGTCTATGCCAGCAGGGTGAAGGATCTGTGGTGATAGATTGAGGATTCTACGCTGGAGCTGAGAAGTCACACTCACAACAAAGACCGGGGCTGTCCTGTAAGCACCACAGCCATCCTCAGAGGCCCTGAGTTCCTCCAACGACAAGTGCAATTGAGTACATGCCAGGAAGCCAGTGTGACAAGTTCATCCTGGAGACCAAGCAGCACACGTCTTCCCCTCCAGAGCCAGGAAGGAATGCTCGATGTGAGGACCAAAGCTTCTCCAGGAGAACCGACAGCTCAAACAGCAACTCGTAGGAGACCTCACAATGCCTCAATGCCCTTATGCCTCAACACCCTTTCTTCTCCTTCTCCATATCTCCATTTATGCTGGTAACTTTCCTCAGGTGAAACATCTACGCTCAGCAGCATGGAGATGTAATCCAGCTGGTGTTAAGTTGACCACCAGTTTTTAATCCATAACAGCGTCTAATTTTATTTAACTTAATATAATGTCCTCTGGATTTGTTCATGCTGTAACCAATGACAGTTTTTCCCTGTGTAGAATAAACATTATTCCTTCACGTGTATGTACCACCATGCCTTTGTTTTTTATCTCTTCAGGGACACTTGTGTTGATTCTATATATTGGCTGTTGTGAACACAGGAGTGTAGATACAGCTTCCATGCACCTATTTCCTTTGTCTATGAGCCCGCCAGTGGGGTTTCTGGATATATGGTAGTTCAATTTTTATTATTTTAAGGAACATTCATACAGTTTTCCATGGTGGCTCTACTAATTTGAATTTCTATCAACAGTTCATAAAGATTTTTCTGCCTCGTTCTCACTATCTACCTTTTATTCTTTTTGATACAAACCATTCTAATAAGTGTGAAAAATCTGTATAGGCATTAGGATTGACTTTTCTATACCTGCGAAAAAGGTCATGGGATTTTGACAGACATTAGATTTAATCTGTGAATCTCTTTACAGAGTATTGCTATCACCACAATATTAAGTATTTCAATACATAAACAAGGTGAATTCCATATACTGCACTCATTTTAAAATTTATGTCAAGTGATACATAGAAAGTTGTACATACTAATGAGGTGTCATGCAATTTTGGTGGATGTACACCCTGTGTTTAATTCAGATTTCCCATATCTATCCCTTCAAACATTTATAATTTATTTAGGTGTTCTTTAGTGTCTTGCAGTAATGTTTTATAGTTTTTTGTGTGAAAGTGGTGACTATTTAATTAAGTTTATTTTAACTTTTATTACTTGTATAGTATAAATAAAAATTCAGTAGCTACATTTGCAGATTTTTTATGACATACAGAAATAGCTGAGTTTTGAGTGTTGCTGCTATAGTTTGCAATTTTGCTGAACTTTTAAATTAGCTCTACCAGATTTTGGTAGATTTTCTAAAATTTTGTGTGTGTCATATGGAATGTTATGTCACTTCTACTGAGATGGCTTTTACTGTTTCCCACCCCATCTGGAAGCCTTTTCTTCTTTTTTTAAAAGAATGTGCCATGAGTTATGGATGTGATAATCATCCTTTTTACGTTGAGGAGGCTCCTGTCTCCTCCTTTCTTGCTGAGTGCAATCAGGAAGGAGTGTTGGCTTTTATGAAGTGATTTTCCATGTGTTGTGTCCCCCATTTTTCTGTTGTCCTGAAGGATCACCTTGATTGACTTTCCTATGTGCACCAGCCCTTCCACTGCTGGAATTAATCCCACTTGATCATGACATGTAATCTTTTTACTCAGCTTCTGGATTCATCTTTCTGTGTTTTGTTAAGGGCTTTCCTACTTACATTACAGAGCATTGCGCGTGGTTTCTGTTTAAAGTCTGGCCTTCGTATCAGGATAATAGCAACTTCCTAAAACCAGCTGGGAAGTTGATCTCTGTGATCTTTGAGGAATTGTTTTAGAAGCCTTAGTGCTAATATTCATTAAATATTAAGCAGAATTTACTAGTAAAGCTGTTTGGTCCTGGACTTGCCTTTCTTAGGAAGTTTTTAGTTACAGATTTGATTTCTCTACAACTGATCAGATTTTATAATTTTTCTTCCCTTGGGAGACTTTTGGGAAGCATGTTTAGGAATTTACCAGTTTTGCCTACATTTTCTAATTTCTTGACATACAATTATTTATAGCATCTATCGAATCATTTTTTCCCTTTAAGGCCTATAGTAATGTCCTCACTTTCTTTAGTTACGTTAGTAATTTGAGTATTCCAGTTTATCTTAGTTGAGTTAATTGGTTATCACATTTATTGTTCTTTACACAGAATCTGCTTTATATCATTTGATTCTTTCCACTCATTTTCTATTCTCCAGCCCACTCATTTGCATACTAATCTTTCATCTGGTCTGCCTATTGATCAAATGCTGAGTTCAGTAGCATAAACTCTCTCCATTTAACATCTGGAGACACCTTCACTTTTCCTTAAGGTGTGAAGGATGGTTTTGTGGGATACTGAACTTGTGTTTCAGAGATTTTTCTCCTCACACTTTGAGTCTGTCATGTTGCTTGGATTGATAAAACCATTGTTAAAGGACTGAGGGCCCTCTGCAGGAGGGTTTCCTCTGACACACTCTGAGTTTAGAGAACCAGAAAGACCTGCTGGTGAACGCTATGGAATGGTATCCTGAGAGTAGAAAGCATTCGTTTCTGTTGGTACCATGAGGTGTTTGCTGGCTTACACTGCTGTCTGTTGGAACCACAACTACATGTATGTTTCTCCTTGAAAACTTTTAGTTTCAGTTTCATTCTACTACGACAATTGTTTGTATTAGAGATGAGAATATTTCTTATTGAGCCTCAGTTAATATTTACTTTATGTTCTTTCTTACCTGTCATGTTAATTTATCACTGATCATCTCCTTGATTGATTCATTTATGGGATGTCATCTATTAATTTACTAATCCTTTTCATTTAATGAAATATCCAAATGTATTCTGGTTTTAAACCTACTTCACTGTCTATCTCTGAAGATGAATTTTTACATGGATAAATCTTTTTACTAAAATGTAAATTCCAGGCTGCACATTGTATATAGAAATGCATATTCAACATTAAAATGTGAGAACTATATGATGTTTATTTAGAACTAATATACTTCTATATTTCCATCTATATGTTCATCATCAATGCATGTATTCATGTTTTCCTCTTAGAGAAATAGACTATACTCATTGAACAAATATTGCAAACTTAAAACAAAATACAACAAAAGAAGCTTAATCTGGTATCCCAACATGAACACAGCTAAACTTTGACCATTTATTACAGATTTTATTTTTAATGTTTTAATCATATCAATTTCATAAAATTAGGTTATTTCACATCACTTCATTGTATAATCATAATTCCAAAATTAGTATTTTATAAATAGATTTTTAACATGTGTATTCTGTTGTACCAAGTGGTTAGGTCAGCATTTACGTAAATGTTCACTTACACTTGGGGCTTTAATACTTATAAATATTTGTAATGGTACATAAAAAGATTATAATGCATTTATGTATAAAACTTTAGCCATATTAATTGTTATTTCCTCAGAATAGTTAACCAAGAAATGAAGTGTCATTACAGAGCAGAAATATGGGAAAGATCCTTTATGCTAATTAGTAATTATTTTCTGCATAGAAGTTACCATTAGCAATAATATAAGTTTCCAGTTCCACTGAACACTTTTTAACATTATATCTTTCTAATTTACAGAATTAAAGTGGTATTTTTCTGCTCTAATTTTATTTAGCTAAAAAAACAGAGATTGTATATTTTCTTTATATATTTTGATGCATTTATGCAATATCCAAACCACACAGAAATGTATACTGTAGTGTCAAGATCTCTTAGAAGAGTACACAGCAATTTTTAGAAGAATAGTATAAAATGTTTAGTAATCTTTGATTTCTATTATAGAAACAGTTAGAATAATTCCATGAGATTATATACTGGTATTTTATATCTAGCATGTGCTTTTAAATATCAACAGCTTTTGAAAAGCGTCAATTAGCGTATTGGTAGCCTAGCATTTTATCACTTCAATATGGAATTTCATTTGGTGGATGGTTCATAGTTTATTTAAGCCTTTTTCTATTGTTTGTTATTTAGATATTTCTAAGTGTCTTTATCATGGTGAGTAATGTAGTGAATATCCTTTGTGCAGGCTACTCTGTGGTTATTTATGATCTCATCAAGGAAAGACACGGAGAGGCATTATTGCCTCATAAATGCAGATTCAAAATTCAACTTTTAAAAGATAGTGCCAACTTCTCTACAAAACCTACAATTAAACTTCTACCAATAACAAATCAGAAAATATTTTTGTCCATATCATTTCTGGTCTTGGGTCCTAACACACTTTCTTGCTCTTCTTCACAAACTGGTGAAAGCAAGTATCTTACTTTTTGCTTTAAATTTACATTCACCTAATCATAAAATGATAAATCTCTTGATGTTTACCAACCATTAATAATCCCTCATCATGTGAAAAACATCCATATTTAATAAATTTGCAGTTTTTTCTTTTTTTGACTTTTAGTAATTCATAATATAGACAGATATCGATCAATCTCTGTCATATTTTGCTCATTTATAGATTGCATTAGTGTTACTTATTTGTTAATATAGTCACCTTAACAAGCTTTGTCTTTTGGATTGAAAGAATATTGTGCATTGCTTAAGAAGAGCTTATGTTCCTCAATACTTGCATTGCTTGTCTTAGTACTTTCATGATACTATTTATATTATTCTTTAACTTTAATTTTTATTATCATTACAATAAATCTTAAATTTTTCTTTGCATCTGTTTTTTTACTTTAAAGAAAAAAACAAAATTTCAGAATAGTACAATAGGAAAGTAACAATGGTTAATACATTGTTTATTGTTATCTTTAAATTTCTTACTCAGAATACAAGAAATAGTCATGTAATATCCAAACAATATTAGCAAATACCTTTCTTTTCAAGGAAGTAACAGAAATTAGTAGTATGACTACCTTAACTATATATATATATATATATAAATAAATATAATTTTTGCCTTTCCCTTCCTTTTTTTCTCCTTTCCCTCATGCCAGTTTCTCTTTCCTTTTGAACAGTTTCTTCTGATTTCACAATAGCTATTATACATTTTGGATCTACTTTTCTTTAAGCTTCTTGCACTAGGGAAATAATAATGACGTTTGCACATGTGTGTCTGCTTTATTTCACTTATGAGTATGGTCTTCAGTTGCATTCATTTACCTATAATTGTCTCCAGTTTTTTATGGCTAAGACTCCATTGTATAAATATATCACATAATTTTTATTCATTCCACAGTTGATGGGCATTTGAATTGTTTGCAAGATTTAGCTATTACAAATTGTGCTGCTATGAACATGGGTGCCCATATATGTCTGTGATATAATGTTTTAAATTCTTCTGGGAAGATACTCACCCAGAGGACTAGCTGGGTCAAATGTAACTTCCAACCTTAGTTTTTTGAGGAATCTCCACACTGATTTCCATAGTGGTTGCTCCAGTCTACACTCCATCAACAGTCTCACCGGCATTTGTTATTGATTGGTTTCTTCATGATATTCTTCCTGGGGTGAGACATTTTAATTTGTATCTCTCAAATGACTAATAGTGTTCAACTTTTTTTTGTATATTTATGTACCATTTGTATTTCTTCATCTGAGAAGTGTGTATTCATCTCAGATTCTGATTTGTGGACTGGGTCTTTGACTTTGGAATGTTTGATATTTTTGAGTGCTTCGTATGTTCTCAGTAGTAATCCTTTGTCTGAGGTACAGCTAGCAAACAATTTTTTTCCCACATTGTGGGTTGTTGCTTCACTCTGTTGGTGGTGTTTCTCTTATTATCCTTGCTTCTAAATATTATTCCCTATAAACATGAGATATAAGCACTTATATGTATTAAGTACATGATTCTCTCAACACAGTATAATTAGATTACATTGTATTCTGTTATATATGCAGTAGTACCTTGGTTCACAAACTTAATCCACCCAGGATTCTGTGGAAGACAGTCTTATTTGTGCTCGTCACCTGGCAAGGAGATCATGAAGGGAAGCAACATTTGGCAGAGCATTTAGAGCCCAGCTCCTGCCACACCTAACTCCACATAGCGCTGCTTTTTCACCCATTATTTCTGCCTCACAGGTATAAAATGAACAATCAGTCATAGTTTGTGACTGAGGGACAGATTTCAGTAAGTTTTTGCCTCCTTCCTTCCCTGTTCCTTCTCTATGCCCATGAACTGCCTCTCCCCTCACTCCTGGTCTGCCAGCTCACTGTGACCCCCGTGCCACCCCTAAGGGGCTGCACCCTACAAGTGTCAGGAAGGTGGGTGGCATGGAGCTTGCTACTCTATGGTGTCCACATCAGTTTTTCAAACCCAGGTTAGGAAGAAAGACTTCTTACAGCATAGCTGTCAGTTTTATGTCCTACACTCTAAGCACTTGAAAAAAGAAGTATAGGACTTTTAATAGTTGAAGCACTTTCTACAGAGGATGTGGCATGTGCAGGATTATTAATAAATCTCATTTTCCATTCCTGAGTTACTCACTAGAAGTCAGCGATTAGAAACTCTCAATAGTCTTCTGTGCTTTACCTCTCCAAGCATGAGTGTGACCTCTCTTTATGAAGATGTATGCTTTACTGAGCTATTTATACAAAACTAAATCTGCTGGTACATGGGCATGAACAGAACTCAGTATATTATTTTTTTTTTACAAGGATCAGTCTGGGATAACAGAAAACAATTAAATGTAAAAGAATTCATAAAACCGGTAAATGATGGCTCATGGCAGTGTTATGGTTTCCATCCATGAATATGCTATGTCTGATGTAACTAAACAGAAGAAGTCATTGGAATGGCATATCATGAGTGTAGGTATATGTGTTAGTTATGTGAGGAAGCTTTGATTTTTGCCTCTTATCTGTTCATTATTTCCAGTGGTACACTATAATCTGATTAGAAAAACGAAATGTTAATAATACAGCCTACTCTTATTTATAAAATACCCCAGCCACTTGATCATGTTTTCAATATATATTTTATATGTAACATCTTCAAACAACTAATTCCCAGGGCTGTTTAAGTTTTTCTTGGGGGGGGCTGGAATTTTATTTAAACAAATATGGCTTCAATTATTGGAACACTGAAGAGGTTTTGAGAAACGCTTTTCTTTTAGACATGGGGTGGAGTGATGGTGATGTTGGCTTTTCTGCCAGAGTCCGGTGTCCAGCCGACCTAGCACTCAACTCACTACTCCCTTGCTCACCCACTAACGGTATGACAAGATAGATTTGTCAGACTTTGGAGCTTGTCTACCCTGTTCTCGCTAAACACCTGCTCCTTTCTTTCTCTGGAAAATGGCTCCTTTGCTGGGCTCCTGAGTTACTGGCATAAACACTGCCTACGACTCATTGAACCTTGTATGTCCTGATCCAAAATCCATCCATAGATTTTTTCCAGGACATGTAAGACAACATCCTGTGTAACCCACAGTCGGTACAGAACCAGGCCCACCCGTGCACCCTGTCCTACTGTCATTGTCATCTCTGCAGCATCCGTCGTGGAAAAGAACAGTCAGTGATCTTAGTCCAGCGTCTGTTACAATGAAAGACTTGAATAGCTAACTCTACAAGGAAAAGAGGTTTATCCAGCTCACATCTGCAGGCTGGACGTCCAAGGTCAGGGCCTCCTGGTCAACAGCATCCTAGCAACTGCAGTGCCAGTGAACGAAGACAGGCCAGGAGGAGACAGACTCCCCGCACTCCTGAGGAACCAGGCCCGGCGCCCACAGTCCTTCCCCCGGCACAGGCTCTGGCAGCTGTGCACTAGAGCTGCCTGCCAACTGGGGGCTGGGCCTTCACACAGGAGCCCTGGGGACCTGGGTCTCACTGCTGCATAGGCTGGGGACACTGTGTATTCAGTGAACACTGGGGAAATGAATGCCACCTACACAGAACAGCTGACAATAGGTTTGTTTTTGCTTTTCCTATCCATGGATTATAGTAGTTTGTTCTCCTAAGTAAATTATTTTATGTGATTTGTACAGAAAATAATACTGATTTAGTTGCAAGGAGCTAGCAGTTTCATATTTGATAATACATGGCCACTCACTCTCATGCTCAGCGCAGGTGATGCTTTATCCTCTCCTGCTGATGAGGAAACTGGAAGTGGTGGAGTCCAGGACTTGCAGAAGGTCATAGTCACAGAATGTCCGTGACACTGGGCTGTTGAATGGGAAACCAAGGCAGCCTGCACTGGAAGACACTGCTTCATCTAAAACAAAGACTTTGCATGTGAACTATTATCACACTTTCAAGCATAAAAGTAGCAATTAATGTTGACCCTTTATAATAAATCATATTGATTCAGAAAAAAAAATCAGGAAGAAAAAAATCACTACAACTCTCCACACCAAATCTGACAAATTAACACAATGCCATACTGTGAGAACACTGGTTTCTAGTGACAATTTTATAGTAAAATAAGTGATTTTTAACTCTCTTGTTTTTCAACCTCTTATACCTATTCTGACAAACTACGTTAGGCCCAGTAAGGCACAATTTTATTATACTAAGCAGGCATGAAAGTTGAGAGCCTCGTAAATATTAATCACAGCCTAATGAACAGTGGGAGATTTCTGAATATCAATCTTTACTAGAGGGAAATTTTGGATTAAAGAGAACACTTCCTAACCAATAAATCACTGGTGGAGAGTTGAAGGCATTCTCATACATCTGCTTGTGTGGTGTACTGTCTATTCCTAGAGGAGCAGACAGTGGGGATATCAAAATAGATGCAATTTTATAATCCTACATGGAACTTCTGAATTTTTAAATGGATCTTTTTTAAATTTTTAATTATCTTCAAAGGAGGCTGGATTGTATCACCCAAAGCTTGAGAACATTATTTAGTGTCAGTGTTAAAGTAGCTCAGAAGGAGAGGGAGCACCTCTCATCCTTTCTCATTAGCATTCATAATTTTTTGCCCAAGGGAGTAGAAGACTCAAGGTGAAGAAGAGACCAGAAATGCTAAAACTTGATTGGCTTATTGCCTCTATTGAATGCTTGTTTTTTGAGTTCATACATGATTTATAACAGGAAAAAATGACACTTTCCATCATAATTCATAATTTCATAAATAATACCAACACATCTATACACAACTACATATCCTTAAGAGTTATCCACTAACAGAAAATCATCATGTTTCTTCCTCACAGATGTAGCTAACTGCATATTAAGATAAGCCTGAATGGGGATATTGACACATGATTTTATATTGTTTATGCTGAGAAACAAAAATATGGAACTCAACTAAAACTTGGAGGGTTTCTTGATATTCAGTATGTATAAAGAATTTAAAATCCATAATATGCTTCTTCACTAGGCATTAATATTCTCATGAGACTAATTAGCAATGAATGATAACAGTTCCTGTGTTCTTGGTGCCATCAAAATGTGAGCTATGCTTACTGAAAGAACACAAGCCCATGTATTAAAGACCCTGCACATCAGAAATGGTGGACATCATTGAGAAATACACTAGAAATACTACCTCCAAACAATATTATGCCAGTTCAAATTCTTAGGGAAGTTAATACTGACCCTTTAAGTAATAGTACAGCAGAATAATATAATTAAGCATTAACCACTACCAATCTTTCCATTTATTTCATTCACATTTCCTCTTAAGGCAGACAAAATTATGCTGATTTTGAACACAATCATAGTGCCTTGTGTTTAGTGGTTCAGTGAATATTTAAGAAATATTTTTAAGATTAGCTTTTATCTAAAATTATGTGCTCCTTCATGACAATAAATAGCTTTAACACAAATATTTGAATATAGCTGAAAACATAATATGGTTTCCCAACTCTATGCAATGCAATAAAGTGGAAGTTGTAATTTTATGCATATTTCAGTAAACTTTTGTATGTAGGCACTATGTTTCATCCATAATTACAACAGACTGATTTATAATTTCTTTTTTGTGATATTAAGTCTGTGAGTTTATATATCCTTCAGAGCTTGCCAAATACTTCTTTTATGAAACTTTAAGGAGCTAATATGTTGGGTGCAAAACATTCTTTTTAATGTGTTGTTAATGACCTTATTATAAATAAATTTGTGTGATGAGTAGTATATGGAAAATAAATTACACTGGTGACAATATCAGTGTTGGCAATCCTTAACATTTTGCTTTGTTTTACTTCATCTTACACTCACAATAATGTCATCTTGTTTTCTCACTGATAAGCAAAGTTTATGGAGCACATTTTTCTCTGGCACTTGGAGCTTTTAGGTAATTCAATCATATTATCTACACAAACAAAAATAAAAACCTTCACAATTACACAGCCAAGGTTCATTTTTTTGATATGTTTGTTTACTATTTTCTATCTCATCTTCTCCTTCTTAACTTATTTACTTTTTGCTGGGAATCTATTTTTTTTCTGCTATAAATCAGAGTGTCAAAAAATACGTATATTCACAGGGCAATTCTGGTAATTTCCAGTCGGTATTGTATTGAGGACTAAAAATCACTGAACTTATTAAAGAGGAAATAAATTAACTGGATTTAAGAGAAAAATACGCTAAATCTCCAAAATGTGTCACTATTCAATATACAGTAACACTGTCAATCTGATGCTTGTGTATCATAAAAATAACTATGGAGGTGTTGGCAAGGTTGAAAATGAAACTTGTATGCAAAATTTTTGAAATGAAGGTGAAGTAAAAAGTTACTGAAGGTGATCTTAGAATGTAATAAACAGAATTCTAATAGTTCTATACCAAAATAATGAGCAGAGGTTTTCATCCATGAAGTCAGTCCTTTAATGTAAATTAAAGAGCAAAAGATGTTAGTTGTCTGATAGTCACAAGGGTCGTTCGTGTTAACAGGCCACAGGAAAGGAACAGGCAGGCAGCGGCTAGGAGTAGGACTGTGTCTTGCATGTGTGAAGGGCTACATAAATAAATGAAAATGGAGAGAGTGATATGTGCGTGTGTGTGTGTATTTTTTCCAAGTGGTTTATTCTTGCTGAGCTTAGTATCAGGTAGCCATTATTAGAAAATTTAGAGACACCCAAAGGAATATTTAATGTGCCCACTCTACATTAAGTGTGGTTTGTTTTTCCATTACCCAGAGGCAGCCTGGAAGTGGGTTCTGATTTCATTAGAGTACTTCCAGTTGAGTTGCAGGTAGTACTGAGGGTTTTCAGTGGGTATTTTGGGGGCAGAGCTGAAATTTTGGAGAAAGGGGGCTTGCTTTGTGGTTAAGGCAAGCTGTGTGGTTGTCAGAACTCACTTCCTGGAAGTAAGACATGGAAGAGCCAGAGGTTCAGGATGTGGAGGATGGATGACACCGGTGAGCAATGGAGTGGCTGGCAGAGCTAAGGGTGGTGTGTTTAAGAACTTGGGAGGAGGAGTTTACATGACTGGAAAAAATAGCTATGTTAGTGATATTGTTTCAGGGTTGAGAAAAGTAAACCAGATAAAGAGCTGAGAGGAGGGGAAGCACTTACCACCTGCTAAATCAGATTCAGTGGACAAATACACAACTGTAACACAGAAGAACATCAAGCGACCCCGTGTTACTAAGTAAATCAAGAAAGATCCAAAAATTCAAGCCAAGTAACCCCATGTTACTAAATAAATCAAGAAAGATCCAAAAATTTAGGCCAATAAGATGTCTGATGGGAACACAGATTAGATATTCCAAGGAGACATTACACGTGTTTCGGAACTTGTCAGGCTCCAAATCCTAGAGATGAGCATATGGAGAAGGGTTAAAGACAATGCAGATGTGGTTCATGGGGTCCCAGAAGTCAGAGCCCTGGTGATCTAAGACAGGGATTCCTCTGGATGGCCCATATTTATTGGCTCCTTCACAGTTCAGAGACATGCAGGCGGTGGAAGACACATCTGAGGCAAAAACTCTTGAAAAGGAGAGGCCTTGAGATGTTAGAAAAAAGGCAGTAACTCTTGCTAATTAAGAGAACTGTTTGATCTTTAGGATTGACAGTTTATTGCCCCTGAATCTTTGAGTGAGACTCAGCAACTCACAGCTGCGGTGTTATCTTGTCTTCAGAGGCTGTGAACATGATTTTTACAACACAGCCAGAGCTGTGGTCAGTAACTTCACTCTCACACACCTGGTCCTCAATGCACCTGTGATTCCCATGAGCTTCTTTCCGACAGAGTCCACCTGCTCAGGCCCCAGCAACTCCAGACCCCTGTATGAATACTGATGGTAGCTCGGACTCCTCTTTCTGCCAGTATGCAGCCATTCTTGCCTGTCTGCTTATAACTGAGTTGAGTGTTAGGAACCCATGCTGTCCCCTGCCTGGGTGTGATGGTGACTGGGCTGACAAGTCCACTGGCATTCAGGTGTCCACTGAATCAAGATTATTCCTATGGAATCAGTTCAATTCTAGCAGTAACAGGCTGACCCATTCCAGTGGAATCTATCATGGCTTGTTGAGAAATAGCACACCACGAGACCCTGTTTTTTGATCTTCCTTTAGCCAAGAGATGAAATGTGCAGCTATCGAGTAAGTATTGCAACAACTCAAGCCTTGACCCACAGTCACCTGCATTAAAAGCAATGGCTGTGTCTGCCCTGCTGGTGAAAACAGTGCTCAATAGTAATTTTATAGAATCAGTTATCTAAAGCCCCAGGGGCTGGGGACCAGGTAATGTCAGATAGGGGAAGAGAAGAGAAAAGAGAAAAAAGGGAAAAGGTATTGTAAGTTCTCCACTCTGTGGTATGGGAAGGAAGAAATAAGAGGGGGCAAAAGATCCTGTTGGTATCATGGCTGTTATAAATTTAGAAAGGGATGCAGGGAAAACTGCACAAAACAGATAGTGGGAAATGGGAATGGGAAGGATTCCATGACTGACATGAGTATTAGAGAAAAGGTTTAAGGGAGACAACTGAAAAGGTAGAGAGAAGAGAAAAGTGAAATTGAGAATGAATAAAACACAAGAGGAGGAAGTCAGGTGAGGAGGGGCATAAATGAACAGGGCAGATTTCCCTTATCTATAAAAGCTATGTCGAGAGGAAAAAAGAAGAAAAAAAAAAGAGCACAGAGACATACCATGTAAGAAAAATGTGTGATATTTTTATACAATGGAGTATTACTCAGCTACAAGTAAGAATAAACTTGAAGCATTTGTAGGTAAATAGGTAAATAGATTAAACTTTAGACCATATTCATGAGTGAAATAAATCAGATGCACATGTGTAAACATCATATGTCTCAGTAGTGTAAAATCTGAAAGAGTAAATAAGATCCAAAATGTACAACAACTATTGTGAAAGTGACAGGGGAAGAAACTGCTCAAAAGGGAAGAACAAGTGGACTGAGGGAAAGGAGAAAAGGAAAAAGAGAAAAGATTATATATATATATATATATATATATATATATATACACACACACATATATATAATAGATAATTGTACTACTAATTTCTGTTAGTTCCTCAAAAAGAACAGTTTGTGCTTTCATTGTTTGATCAGTTTTTCATGCTTATATCTTGTAATCTGAGAGAATATTTTGAAGCTAACAGTAAGCAATATATTAACCATTGTTAATCTCCTACTGTATAGTTTTGAAATTTTGTATCATTATTTTTGTTTTCTCATTTTAAAATTTAAAAATGTGATAAAAGTGTGGGGAAATATTTATAGATGGAGGAAAAGAACAAAGTAAACCAACCCACAAAAATTACTAAATTACAATAAAAACAAAAAATCAAGAAATAATAAGCGGACTGTTCTGAACTGCTTTGGACGTGTGGCTCCTTCCCCAGGCTGCTGCCGAGAGCAGCTCTCAGGGCAGGTTGAGCTCTGTTCATGCTGGATGTCTGAGTGGCCATCCAGCCTAGAATGGTGCTGGGGAGAGAGCAGGAGCCAGCACCGGTGTGGGCATCCAGTCCTGCAGAGCTCAGGCTGTACCTGGCTCTGACTTCTGGCACTGAGTCTGCGATCACCAGCCCCGGCCTCTCAGCAGAACCCCTTTCCACATCCACTCTGGGAAGGTGGCAGAGTGGGGTAACCACAGGCCCCTCCAGGACCCAGGTCCAAACCCCACGGTGGGTGCCTCCAGCTGCAGCTCTGTGGGATGCTGTCCTGGGCACTGTACCTCGGTTGTTCACCAGTGTGGACCCTGAAGGGCTACTTGCTAATTAGTGCCTCTTGGTCTCACTGCCAAGATTCTCCTGGTCCCAGAGGAGGCCTCCACAAACAGAACAGCAAAGCTGTTATCTTCAGTTCAACAACCGGACACCGGCCACAGTGCCCTGCGTTGTCCCCTCTCCCCTTCCCCGGGGTCTGTGTCTGCCGGAGTACTTACCGAATCCCTCCTCCTTGCCAGCTCCCTCATGGTTCCCACCCACCGGCCACTCACTCTGCTTCCTCTCCTAGGTGCTGCTGCTTCCAGGAGACGCTGATGGTGGCCCCACTTTCTCCACACCTCAGTGTTTTCTCTTCTTCCTTTGCCTGCTTGAAGGCCTCTGTGCAGGAAGGAGAGGCCCCACGTTGGGTGCCAAAAGCATACCTGGGTCCCTTTAGTTCTGGGGGTTTTCTTTGGGAGCAAGGAAGATTGAAGCTGATAAAACAGCAAGCAGCAAGGGATGGAGAGTGTGTTTGTTAGAAAATGGAGGAGAAAAGAGCTGCCTGCTTGTCAGGGAGAGGTGGAAGGTGTCTGTGTGCGAGTCTGCTGGGCTTTGCAGCTCTGTAATGCAGTCTTTCAGGCCACCACTGCACAGGGCCCTATCTCACTGTGCTTGCATCTTTACAGGTTTGGATTCATTCTTCACAAGGACGAGGCTGCACTGCATAAAATCGACCTGGAGACCCTGTCGTACGTCCGCTCGGTGGACCTGGGGGCTCACAGCTGCGTGCCCCTCTCACTGGCCTACTCGCACCTGGGCGGGTACTACTTTGTGAGTTGTAGGCCTGAAGGCTCAGGGACTGCACCCTCACAACTGGTGGTGGACGGGGTCACCGACGCCGTCATCGGCCCCAATGGCAATGTGACGGGGGTGCCCTATGTGTCCCCCGACGGCCACTACCTGGTCAGCGTGGACAATACCCGGGGCCTGGTGCATGTGCAGCGCATTGGTGCACGCGGTGAGATCCGCGGGGCCTTCGAAGTGCGCACTGACCTGCACCTGGCCGACCTGGCCTTCCTGCCGTCCTTCACGGCCGCACGTGGGTACACGGCCTGCGGCAGCGCTGACACCCAGGCGCTCTGCCTGGACCTGGCCTCGGGCACCGTCAGCGTGCTGGGCGGCCTGAAGGAGCCACTGCCTGCCGCACAGTGGCCCTGGGACACCAAGAACCGGCGCGTCCAGGCCAGCGGCTTGTTCGGCCAGTACCTGATGACGCCCTCTGAGGACTCGCTCTTCATCCTAGATGGCCGGCTGAACAGGCTGAACTGCGAGATCACCCAGGTTGCCAAGGGCAACACACTGGTCTGGGTGGGCGAGGCCTAGACTGCCCCCTGCAGGAAGGCCCCGACCATTTGCCCTGGGCTGAAAGTGTAAAACCTCACTTTGCAAAGTCGCATCCCTGTCAGACAAAAATCACTTGGCTGCCCCTAGTAAAATAGGTCATTTCTGCCAAGGACATATGCAAAAATATCGGCTGGTTAGAAACATGTAACAATGTCTAATGAGAAATTACACAACTTAGAAGATTCAAATGCATAAGTATGTTTTAAACCAATAAAATAATATTTTAGATGCTTTAAAAATAACTAACCTGCAGGGAATTTCAGATGATGTAAGCATTATTTAATTTTGAGGGGAGTGTCTGATTTTTGCTCCATTTTTCTGGTACACTTGAACCAGAAATAAAAGGTAGTTTGGAACTCTAAAATGCTTAATTCAAAGTAGCCTGTTCCGTCCACTGTTTATATCTTTGTGCCTTGAAGGGAATGTCACAGGAGGAAAAGGAAGACTAAAAGCTGCATAATGAACACCCTCAGAGCGATAAATCTATTGTCACTTAAAACTGCTTAATATCTCTTGCATCAAATTCTACCCTAAGTTGTTTATGGGACCCTCTGTGAAATCTCATTTGAAGGCACAAGCCGGCCTGAGATGGCACACAGGTGACAAACCCTATTTGACATTTATTCTACAAGCTGCAGCATGCTATAGAACATGGAGAAGTAGGGAGGAAAAATAAATACAGTAAAAATGTTTGCAGTGTGTGATTCACTCATTTTGCTTTCCATCGCTGGAGTGCATTATAGTTTGAATGCTAGTTTGTCTGGAATCCCAGCTGCACTGGAATGTCTCCTTCGCTGTTAGCAGAACAGATGCTTTTCTTGTAACCGAGCTTTCCACAGTCAGGAACTTTCTAAAAAAGAAACATCAACTGTGTCTGCTTAGACTCAATCCAATGCAGGGAAGCTAACAGCAGTGAGGAAGGGCCCCAGGAGGAGCTCATGCTGGGGAGAGTTAGGGGTGAGTTCGGGAGCCAGGCGTCCCCCATGGTGTGAGCGAGGTGGACTCCTCCATTGCTTTTGCTATTTAAATACAGTGCACTGAAGAACTTCATTCTCAGTGATTCCCATCAATGATTTCTTCTATTCAACTCCTACATAATCCTAAAGCTATCTTCTCAATATGTGCCGTAGTAGGAAACCTAACTAATCCTCTTACTGGGGATACAGAGGAGAGGTAAAAAATCACTGCTTCTTCCATTTGAGGAAACAGGAAGGGAGAGGGCCAGTAGTAGATTAACACTAGAGAGTTGTTTATTGAAACAAGCAGATAACTATCCAGGCTTCAAGTAATAGCTTACATGTTTTAAGATTTCCTTCTAATTGTTGCTAAAAATGCTAATGGGCTGTTGAGATGACCCCCATTTACTGAAGGTAATCCAATAAGGTCTTTTTTTAAATACAGATTTTACTCAAGTTTAAAATTGTGTAAAACTGCATAGAAACCTGAAATTTTATAGTGTGTAATATCTTATATGTAGATAGCACCCTGAGCTGTGAGGTTATGATTTCTTCTTAGCTTCAGGAAACATGAGAGGTAGATTTGACAAACAACTAAAATCAGCTTATCTTTCTACGTATTGAACCTGCTTTACTTTCCTATAATATTCTCCTGTGTGGACACAAACCAGAGCCACTGTTTGTGATTTAATGATTTAATATGTGTCTGTCACATACATTCTTCTTTCATAACTTTCACCATGTGGCTGCTGTCTGTAGATATTGCTTGATAAAAGAATAAACCTCTTACATTTTAACTCTTGTGCCTTTAGTCGGTGATTTTGTGTGCATTGTATTCCTCTCAATGATTTAACCTAATCTGATGTTATTTTGAAAGCAATATGATGAAATAGAAGTACAGGAAAAGTAAAGCACAAGTTTTCTCTTTATCAGAAATCTGAGTTGCTGCATCTCTTTAATGTTCACAGGGAATCATGCACCCTATAATGTCTATTTCTTTGCATTTATACATCAAGAGAATAGTATCTGACTGAAATAAGAAAAGTATACTCAAAATCTGGTACTTTTGTTTCCATATCCTCACACACTGAACAACACACAGGATTTTTTGTTGTTTTATTTTGTTCTCAGTGCTTAGGCTTGGACAGAACCTCCCACTTGCTGGACAGTTACTCTACCGGGAGCCATATCCTTACCCTTAGCCAGTGTATTAAAAAACAGCAGGAGCTAAACACTGGCTCGAGAACCTAAGCAGGCACAGTGTCTATGCTAGTTATTTCTGAAGTGGGCTTGTGTTTCTCCCAAGATAGAGTAGGAGGGTAAGAGACAGGGCTGGGGTGTCAGCCTCACTGTGTACAGTGTATCACAGAGTTATCAATATAGATTCGTGTGCAAAGTCAAAGAGAAGAAAGATCTGTGCGAATGTTGAGCAGCCTGCAGTAATGCAAGCTGTGAGGACCTTGCCTAGAAGTTTAACAGACAGGAGGCAAAATAAAGCTGCAACCACAAATGGCAGGAAGTGAGGGAAGGTGAGAAAGAGAAGGGAGTGAGCGGAAGCTGTGGGCGGGAGGTGAGAGGTGGAAAGAAGAGGTCATAGGGGGAGTTGAAACCAGCTTAAAGGTGTGAATTTAAGCAGAGCCCCCAAAATAGTTTTTAAAAATGAGTGTTAATAAAAACAGCATTTTAAAACTTTATTATTGTTCAGTGAGATGAAAATTTTACTTAATAAAGAAGAAATTAGAGGAAAAGGTAGGAGGCATCTATTGCAAACATGTAAGCTTTTGGTCTTTAAAGCAATTACATTAAAAGTGCATATTAAAAAATAAGATCTGTCAGGGAACAATATCCTAAATGGGAACCAAATAGAAGGAGACAAATGACGGATCACACATACAGTTTATCCTCATTGATGGAAATAAGATAACCACGGAGGAGAACCCAATTAAGGCAAGAGAATCAGGATTCCAATCAAATGTAAATTAAGTTACAACAAAGCTTACACCTTCAGAGATGTCACATCATGCAGAGCAAATCAATGTGATGTTCAGGAGTCATTCTACCATCTGTTTAATTATATCAGTGCGAATTTGAAATACTGGAAAAATTGCAGTTTGGAACCTTGGCACCTTTCAGATTCCCGCTCAGAAGTCCTCAGAATTTCCTTTTATGAAATAAAGTAATCCAACTATATTTTACATACACTGAGTTAATATTTTACAGGGAAAACACTATGTTTAATCATATCTGACAACATACTGTGTTATGCAAACTTTAAAATGAGAACATTTTAGGGAACATTTCCTGTTCTTGGAGACCATATAACTTTGTCAAGATGAAACCCAGTGTGACCGCCACAGGGCCAGGGAAGGGATACTGCTAATGTCACTCATCCTCTGCGTCACCACTTAGATGCTCCTGTGGGAAAGGAAAACAGAATGAATAAACATCCACCAAGAGGCTATTTTCTCTGTCCTTCCTACCATACTGTGACCAATATAATTTCCCTCCCTTGACAAATTTCATAGACAGAAATACCATATGGAAGTCATGCTGTATAAATTCTCATCGACTATGTTAAGTCATGGTAAATGTCCTGATCTTCTTATAACAAAATCTTATCTATATGACATGGCTTTTGTTTGCAATTAGTAAACTGCACAGAAGTTTTAGTAATGCAAAAAGAAAACTTCAGTAATAATCAATGGTAAATGAATGTGTTTCTGGCATTTAATGGGTATGACACAGCTATTTTGTAGTAATGTACAGCTAAATTGCAAAGTAGAAAAGTTTTAAGAAGCATTTGTTTACTGGAATATTGTAATGATGAATACTCAGTGTTTTGGGATGTATTTGAGATCAGAATTAAGTTTTTCACTGAGTATAAGTTAGCAGAGACAGAAAGAACACAGAGATCGTGACCATATTCTGTTTAA
Organism: Dolichotis patagonum; assembly: GCA_004027295.1. Taxonomy (NCBI): domain Eukaryota; kingdom Metazoa; phylum Chordata; class Mammalia; order Rodentia; family Caviidae; genus Dolichotis; species Dolichotis patagonum. The sequence continues at coordinate 20,811 of PVJX010021119.1, forward strand.
ACATTTGGTAAATGGTTTAAAAATTATCTCCAAATTCACATTTTGACACTTCAGAGAAACATTTTAACAAAAGCCATGCTCATCTCAAACAATATATTGACATTTCAATAAGAAAAAATGAACTTGGTATTCATATGTATAATTTTTTTAAGAAATCCACAAAAAGTGTAATGTTCCTTTACACTTGAATTCATAAACTTATTTAAAGTGACAAAGTCCAAGTGAAAAGTCTTATGGACAGTTAAGGCAGACATGTTAAAACTGATAGATGTTAAATTGTTAAACACTGATTTATTCTATGACATTTCTACTCATCCATCTGCTTTCAAAGTGGCTTTGGCCTTACTTCAGTTTCTGTAATTTGCTCAGAACTACTGGCAAAGAAGATTAAACAATCCATTTGCTCTTGAGAGTAAAGAATAATTCACCACGTTAGATCAACAAACATCATTTTTAAATATTAATTATTCTTTGAGGCAATATTTTAATTTGAATAAAAGTGAGTACATTAATCAGATTAAAATTACAAACATATACCATATTAATATTATATTGCTTATGAATGTTGATTGCTGATAGAAATGTCACATTTTGTTTATTTTTACAGTGATTAAATACTTCACTGGTTTGGGGTATGTTTTTCAATTTGTACATATTCAGAAATAAAAACATAACTGGCCATATTGGATAATTTAGTTTTAATACTTAAACAAAGTCCATTATTGTTTTGGAATGGTTATCATATCTTGAAACATAACATTATTTTACATTAATATGTATTAAAACAAAATCCTTGTGTAATTCTTTAAGTACTAATTCTAGATCACAAAATTTCACATTTACTAGAGTGTAGGCAAGCATAAAATTTTAAATTACAGAGAACTAAGGAGAAATCAAGGAAACAAAGCTATGAATCTTAACACTGGAGACCCCATTAGATCAAATAATTTAAGCATTATAATTATATATAAATCAGAAAAACGTATACTAAAGAATAATAAATACTTCCATATATGTATATATGTATACATGTATATATGTATATATGTATATATGTATATATGTATATATGTATATATGTATAAAAATCACTTCCATACTTTTCAGCATTACTATCACATCTTTTAAATCATAAACACAAATCTAATAAAGAACCATAATGTGGAAAAAGGTCTCAATTTATTAAAGTAAACTGAGAAATTAAAAATCAACCAATTAATATGTATGCAAATAAAAAAGCAATAAATTAAAACAAAATACGATGAATAGCAAGTTTCAAAGAAGAAATAAAATTAAAATCTGTACAACTTACTTATACTCCAGAATATAACGAAAGTAAAAACAATATGCCTCAAAACTAATGTGGAGTTTGTCATATTGCTTAGAGAGAAGATTCTTCTAGATGGCAAAAAAGTCCTCCCTACTCTAATAAAAACAAGCCGCAAGCTCTACAGAACTGTAATTTTCCTTGAGCCCGTCAGAGAGCTGGCTTGCAGTTCTCGCGGTAAGTAACTAATTGCCAGGGGAGGCAGTAAGATAACGGGGCACAGTGCCACAGTGCGGGAGGGAGGGAGACGGCTCCGACCCAGCCCTGGTCCCTGCAGACCTCGCTCGCCGGGGCAGGCAGGGCTCCGGTCCTTCGGCCCACTCTTTGGTCGGTCCGATCTTTCGCTGCCGTCCCTTTGCTCTGTTTCAGCTTCACCTGGAGGTATCTGCACTATGATTAAACTTTTAATCCTTTTAGGTTAAAACTACCATTGCTGGAGCTGAATTTGCCAGGTTCCAGTCACTGCTGCGTGGGTCTCCTGTGTTTTGAGTTCCTCCATTGTTATTTACTGCTTCCTTTCAAACTGAATGAGTAATTTCCAGGATAGAATTTGAATTCCTATAGTGATGCTTCCATCTTTTGAAAATCATGTCTGTAGTTATAGCACTAGGGCTTAGGGTATAAACCTCATCAGAAGCAAATGGTCTCCACTAACATAATCCTAGTGAGACAAAGAAATGTCACCCCATAAAACTACACACACTCCCCTTCTATCCTATGATTTTCTGAAATGTGTAAAAATTATAACTTTACATCATTTTATATCTTACAAAGAAGAATAACTTAAGATAAGCCTATATTTATGTTGTTGTGAAAATCTTATTTACCATTTCTGGGTCTTTTTATAGGTTCCTGTTAATTTAAGGTTACCTTTTCCTCATTTCAATATCACTTAGCTGTTACTCATCTTCTTTTTCTTTTTATTGCCAAATATATGGCACAGCTGCATGTGACAGGTCTAACAACAAAGTATACAAACTGTTTAAAGAAATTTCTTCTACAGTGCATGGCTCTCTCTCGGTGCTTTCTGTGTGTGCATGGAAAGACACGATCACACTGCAGCTGCACTCCGCTACCAAAAAAAAAAAAAAAAGATTTAATGCCAATACTCCTTAAAGACTTCAATGAATTCAAAAGAGAAGCATAACTCCCACAGTCATTTATGCAAGCAAGCATTACCCTCATTCCAAAACCAGAAAATGATAGAATCAGAAAAGAAAACTATAGGCCAATCTCTTTAACGAATCCAGATGAGAAAATCCTCCATAGGATAACGGCAAATGAAATGCAGCAAGCCATCAAAAAGGGGCATACATTATGGCCAAGAAGGATAGGGACTGTTCAACATACACAAATCAATAAATGTAACTTACCACATAAATAGACTCATGGACAAAAACATGTGATCATCTCAACAGACATGGAGAAAGCACTTGAGAAAACTCCAACATCCATTCATGCTAAGTAAAAGAGCCCTGAAAAAATTCAAAAAGGTCTTTATTTCCATGTGGTAAAAGTTATCTATGATAAACCAATGACCAACATACTAAATGGAGAGAAGCAGATTTTTTTCTTCAAAATCAAGAGAAACACAAAGATATCTGCTATTACTACTTCTGTTCCATATAGTTCTTGAAATATTATCTGCAGCAATTGTGCAAGAGAAATAAAAGAGATATGGCTAAGCAAGCAAGAGGTTAAATTATCATCATCGTTGTCAGGTGACATGATTAGCTACATAGATAACTTCAAACAGTTCACCAAAAAACTCGTAGACCTCATAACTGAACTCAGTAGTTTAAATACAAGTCAACATTAGAAAAATTTCTGTATAGTTTCTGTGTAATTTTGACAAACTCAGCAAGAAAAGTAAAAGACATTAACCTAACCAAGGAAGTGAAAGATCACAGAAAGCTGATGAAGGTGTGATGGAATATCATGACAGATTGAGATGGAAGGTACGTTTTAGGAGGATCTAAGAGGAAGTCGGAAAAAGGAAAGACACCTCTATTCCTGGGTAAGCAGGAACAATACAGTCAAAACAGCTATATTCCAAAACTGTTACAGAGCTTTAATGCAATTCCAATAAAAATACCAATAACATTCTTCTCAGAATTAGAAAAAACAATCCTACAATTTGTTTGCAAGGAGGAGAAACCTAGAATATCAAAAGCAGTTCTGAGCAACAAAGGCAAAGGATGGGGTACCACAACCCCAGACTTCAAGTTATATTGTAAAGCTACAATGATAAAATCAGCAAGGTACTGAAAAATAAAGACTAGTGGATTAATGAAAAAGGACAGAATATACAGAAACTATTCCAGGCACAGTCAGATATATTACACTAAGGGATCAAATCCCTTCACGGGAGAAGATAATTCATTTAACAAATGGGGTTAGGAGAAGTGGCTTTCCACATGCCATGGTTTGAATTTAGACCCATATCTCTCATCATGCACTAAACTAAAATCAAAATGGATCAAAGATCTAAATATTAGACTAGGAACACTTAATTTCTGGAAGATAAAATAGGCAAAACAGTCAAAGACATAGGTGTAGGCAAAGACTTTCTGCAGAAAATCCTGGTTGTACAAGAAATAATACCAAGAAGCAACAAATGGGGTCACATCAAATTAAAAAAAAAAACTTTTTCACAGAAAAGGAAACCACCAGGAGAATCAAGACAAAATCTATAGAACAGGCAAAGAATTTTGCCAGCAAATTTTCAGACAAAAGAGTAAAAGAGTGATAACTAGAATATATTTAAAAAACTCAAAAATTAGATCCCTCAAATTTGAAGACTCAATTAAAAAAACAGCCATCTTAAATAGAAACTTCTCAGATGGAGAAGTAGGATTAGTCAATAAATACATGAAAACTGTTCAGCATCGCTGCCTATTCAAGAAGTGCCAGGTGAAAGAACATTGATATTTCATGGCACCAGAGTTAATGGTCATCATCAAGAAATCAACCAGTAACAAGTGCTGTTGGGGGGGGGGATAAAAACATTCTTCTTTGTAGGTAAATGAATGCATCCACTATGGAAGTCAGTATGGAGATTCTTCCAAAAACTAAAAATAGGAATTCCATTTAACTCAGTTATTGTCCTTCTATGAGTTTTCAAAAAGAGTTAAAAACATAGTAACACAGTGATACATACATACCCATGTCAGAGCAGCACAATTCATAATAGCTAAATTTTGGAAGCAGCCTGTATGTTCATCAGCAGAGGAATGTTTTCATAATTAAGTTTATTTGTACATTTTATATATACATATTGATCATATTCATCAGAGGAAATTTGTACCTGTACCTGACATATTTTTATTTCTCTATTTTTCCTAATTCTCACTGTTCCCTTAAGCCCTTCTTCTCCTCCCTATTTACAAAGGTTTGTTTCCATTTCATGCTTTTTAAAGGTCTTTTATTAATTTTGAAGAGAATAAAGCCAAATGAAATAAAACAGAATAGGGTCAATTAAAACAAAATGATGAACATGGTATATGACTTTAAAACAAGATACAAAGAAATCAGCAATGGCTACCATAATGCCTCTTGTTGTCTTCAAAATATTTCCCATACTATTAGGCATAATAAAATCAAACAAAATAGTACAGAATAAAACCAATAAAAACAAAAACATGGAAACAGTACAAGACTTCAAAACAAGATAATAGTAAAACCACAGTGGTTACCATAATGAATCTTTTTATCTTCAAAGTAGTTGCCTCTAGCATCAGATATGATACAATGAAGCAAAACAAAATAGAATAAAATCAGTCAAGACAAAACAATGAGAGCAATACAGGGCTTCAAAACAAGCTAATAGGAAATCAAAAATGGCTACCATAATATATTTTGTTACCTTTGAAACAGCTGTCCATGTCATCAAGTATAATAAAATTAGACAAACCGAAAAAGAATAAAACCAAACTAAACAGAATAATGAAAACAATGAGTTTCAAATTACAATAATACATTAACAATGGCCACTGCCTTCCCTTTTTAGACACTTCCTCTCCTCTCACTTTCACAGGATGTACTGTGCAGTTTGAGTCCCGCTAGCCCCTTTTTACACTAGGGAGACAACACGAGATTCATCCCTGTGACTCTGAACCATTTATACAATGGAAAGCTACTTAGCTGTAATGAAGGATAACCTCGAGGCTATTGTAGGTAAATGGATACAACTTGAGATCATCCACTTTATCCTTTCTTTAAAATTGTTTTTTGCCTATTCTCTTCCTTCTTTCCCCCAATTCCCCACCCAACTTCTTCTTTCCTTTTGAATAATTTCTTCCCATTTTTTAATACCTATTGTACATTTTGGTCAACATTTAGCCTTCAGTTTCTCACACAAGGCCGACAATGTGATGTTTACACAGGTGACTCTAATTTATTTCACTTAAGAGTATGGTCTCAAATTGTATCCATTTACTTAGAAATGCCTCAAGTTTTTCTTTCTTTATGATCCAGTAGCACTCCACTATGTATATAAGTATATGTATATATATGTATATGTTTTTAAATCTCTTTTATTCTTTCCTCTGTTGATAGGCATTTGGATTGTTTCCAAGATTTAGCTATTACAAACTGTGCTGATATTAACAAGGGTGCACAGAGATTGCTGTGGTACAATATACACAGAATGGAAATAGCTGTGTCAAATGGGACCTCTAATTCAAGTTTTCAGAGGAATCTCTGCACTCATCTCCACAGTAGTTGCACTAGACTACATTCTCAACAGCAGTGGAGAAGTATTCCTTTTTCTCCACACCCCCTCCAACACGTGTTATTGGTTAATTCCTTGATGATAACCATTCTTTCTAGAATGAGATGGAATCTCAGTGCTATTTTAGTTTGCATCTCTCAAATGACCAGTGATGTTGAACATCTTTTTGTATATTTATTTCCCATCTATATTTCTTTATCCAAGAATTGTGTATTCATCTCAGATGCCTATTTTTTGATTGGGTCTTTAAATTTGAGGGACCTGATCCACCCCTATGTAGTATGAGGGCTTACACTGCTGGACTTCCACTTCTTTGCATATGTTCAGATCTTTTTTGCTGCTATGATCATGATTTCTTTGAGTGAATATTGCTCATGACTTTGAGAGAACTACATGCTCTTCAGTTGTTGTGTACATTACAATGCTCTCCTGGAGACATGATGTTGCTAATTTTGATTGTTCTATTATAATCTGTTTATCTCCTTTAGCTGTCAATTATTAAGGAAGATGTGAAATTTTTCATAGTACTTGTGAATCTACGATTTTTCCTCATTTTCATGTTTTTGATTTCTGTTGTTTGGTGCTCTGGTTAGTGAATCATGTATTAAGAACTATTAGTTCTTGCTTTACACCATCACACGTCAGTGCATCCTCATTTACTTTTGAAGTAGAAATTGAGCAGTGTCAAATTAGTATAGTTTCAGCATGTTTTGTAGAGTCAGAGCTAAACTAGTGTATTAGTTTCTGTAATTTTTTAGTTAATGTAATGTTTTTATATTCATCTTATATTTATGTTGCTTAAAGAACTTACATACTTTTCAAATGATAAATAACAAGTAAAGTTCAAAGAAAGAAAATCCTCTAAAGTGCTCTTCAAATCCATTCTGGAAACCAAAGGACATAAGCTGGATACACCTTATGCCATGACTCCCCCTTTTTAGAAGGCTGGAAATATTTCCTAAGCTCTGTAGATAAATTTATAGCAATAAACCAACACACCTAAAAGTGCACTCTGATTTAATGTTATTGTTTAATGTGTTCTGTATGCTTTCCTGTTTGTTGATCTGTGAGTAAATTTGCTTTCATTATTTTAAAATACTTGCAGCTGCCTCATGAAAAACAAGTTTTGAGGTCTTTCTTTCTTTCTTTCTTTTTCTTTTTCTTTCTTTCTTCTTCTTTCTTGTTTTTCCCTTATAAACTTCTGGCAGTTAGGGTTTTCCCTTAACAACTGATTATACAAATATTCAATGGTAATCAAACTGACTTGAAATATTAGAGGGTTAAAAACTACTAGGTTTGAGGCTCACATAAAAAGCTTAACTTTCCGTATCATCAAGGTTACATATGATTTACATTAATCTATACTGTATATCTTTCTGGGTGTTAACTTTCAGGTACATGTTATCCTCTAAACATTCTAGTTAACTTGACTCCTATATAAAGGAACCCTCATAATATTAGTTCAAATGTATTTTGCTTTCATGGCTTAATAATAAGTTAATTTAAATTGGTTTGTAAGATAAGGGAAAAATTACCTTTAAATCTGGTGACATGTTTTTCTGCAGGTCATTAGTCAATGAAGATAATGCTTATTTGAAAAATCGGTTTTGTAAATGCAATGTCCATTGTTTTCTGTGTATAATAATTTAAGTGTTTCTTGTTAGGTTAAAGATAATATATTTACAACATAAGAATGTTAATTATGCTTTGATTCTCATGAACTATTTAAAGTATTGCTAATGTGAAAAAAATAAGTAAATATAAATACGATTAAAGTGTACAAATGTTCAAAACAACATATATCATCAGTTGTTCAATATAGATTCAAGTATGTTTTAGCTTCTTAAATCTTAAAAAAGATAATATATTTGATTTGTTTGGGGAATGAAAGCAAAACAAGAGGCATCCCAGCATTTAACTTCAAGATATACCACGAAGTCATCACAATAGTCTGGTACAGAAACAAAAATGCACATATAGACCAATGGAATGGAACAGAATAGAGGATACAGAAGCAGCCCTAGACACATTCAGCTATTTGATCTTTGACAAAGGGGCCAAAAGCATATGCAAAAGGAAAGAAAATCTAGTCAACAAATGGTGCTGTGAAAACCGGGTATCTGTTTTCAGGAGATTGAAACTGGACTCATGTCTCACCAGGTACTGAATTAAAATGAAAACAAATTAAAGATCTAAAACAGAAACTTTGGAACTACTGGAAGGTAGACTAAGTAGAACACTTGGAGTCATAGGTGTAGCAAAGGATTTCTTAAAGAAAACCTCAATTGCCCAAGACATAACAGCAAGAATCAATAAATGGTATTTCATCAAATTAAAAATCTTCCACACAGCAAAGGACTCAATAAAGAGATAATGTATAAGAATGGAATTTTTTCCAGCTATGCCTCAGAGGACTAATACTGAGAATATATGAAGAACTCAAAATAAATTAGAACACCAAATAAAAGATGCAGTGAGGGAATGGGAAAGGGAAATGAGCAGACACTTCTCAGAGGAACAAGTGCAAGTGGCCAAGAAATATATGAAAAAATGTTCAACATCTCTAGTCAATAGAAAAGTACAAATTGTAAAAGTGCCAAGATTCCATTTTACACCTGGAAGAATGGCAATCACAAAGGAATAAAATACAACAAAAAATAAAGAAATGCCAGCATGGCCATTATGAAAAAGGAACTTTCCTACTTTATTGGTGAAAATGTAAACTACTAGATCAACACTCAAAACTTAGTAGCACCCTTGTACACACACAGCAAACTTACAGAAAGAAATTGGGGAAACCATGCCTTTTACAGTGCACTGAAAACATGAACTACTTAGGAATCAGTCTAATACAGGAAAGGAAAGTTCTTTGCACTGGTAACTGTGGTAGTTTTATAAAGTTCATTTTGAGGTAACCATTACAGTTTTATAAATATCAATATGTTGTAATATTTAGGTTTTTTGTTATAATATTTGTTTTTTATTACCTGTGCCATACCTTCAACGCATGCACATAATATAACCTGGAGAGAAAGAACTGTTTTTCCCTTTTATTTACACATCACCCAGAGCAGGGCTTACTATATGGTAGCTACATATTAGGCAGTGAGAAAAAATACATGAGATGGCTAAATGGAACTTTTAAGACTCCTGTCTTTTCTTTATAAAGTTTCTATAAAGTATCTGTTTAAGTTTCTCAGACTCTTCAAATCATTACGGAAAGAATCTATCCCTAATTGTTATTTAATTGTGATAATTAAAAATAGCAATATTAAAATGAGATGTTTCTGTGTAATATTCTCTAATTCTGTCACATACTAGAATTAATTGACATATAAATGCACATTTGGGTAAGTGTGTCAACATGAAACTGTAACTCTCTCAATTTAATTGCAATTGCTAAACATGATGCTTGTTTTTTTAGAGAACATCCTCTTTCGTATCTTATTAAACTTTAACTCAATTATACATCATTTGTAGCTATTTATAGAAGCACTCATTCTTTATACATTACTGTCTCACAAGGAAAATTCTTACGGGAAATATATAATATTTCATTGATGATATTCTACAGAAATACCAGTATATTGGGATGATAACTTACATTAAGTGAAACAAAACAGACACATGTGGTGGGAGAAGCCAAAAGTATAAATAAGAACCAAAATGTATACTAGAGATTGAGAAATCAGAGCAAAATATTCAAAGAGGAAGAGGAATAAGGAATAGAGGAGGAGAAAACAAAAAAAGGAAAAGAGAAAAAAATGAGGAAAGAAGAGAAAAACAGAAACAAAGATTTTTTAAATGAGGAGGGGAAGAATGGCTGAATGGAGGGTAGGGTAATGTGAAAAAAAGAAGAATCGATATCTACATGTTTGGGTACAAATTCCATATGATGAATATGATCACTATGTATATCTAAAATGTACTAGTAAATTTAATTTAAAAGTAGATGAAGCAGGACTTGCAGCATGGCCATATTTTAATGTGAATACCATTGTGGAGCAAGTTGTTCTCTGCTTACATACAATATTACTTCATATTTAGAAAACCTTCAATTCATCTAAAAACAAGAAAAAACTAATAAATGCATTCCACAACTTTTCTTCTTATATGGCCATTATAAAATCAATTGTATTTATGCACAGTAACAATGAACAATGAAAAATAAAATTGATGATAAATTCAAGTACCAGCTATATCAATAGGAATAATATTTGCTTCAGTGTTGCTTATACTGTACTATGTAAAACAAGGATAAAACACTTAGAAAGAAATTTTAAAACATACCACCCTTATACTTTGAAAAATACAATGCACTGTTAAATTAAAACAAAGATTTGCATAAATGGAAACACATTCCATCTTTAGAGACCAGAAGACTTAACAACATGAGACAGAATTACTCAGAAAATTGATTTTTGCATTCAGCACATTCCCTACCAACATGGTAGTTAGCATCTTCCAGAAACTGAGAAGCCATATTAAAATTTATATGGAAATTCAAATGAATTAGCTGAAAAAACATGATCCTAGTTTTAGGACTTAGACTTTATTTTCCAAACTCAGTATTGTAGTACACCAGTCAACACACCGTAGCTTACTAAACAATGATTGTCAGTCACTGGCACAAGTGCAGTCCTTCAAATAAACTCATAAATGTATGGGGAGTTGGTTTCGACTAGTGTTTGAAGACGATTTCATAGGGAATTATAAACTTTTTAACCAAAAACTTGAAACTAGACTCCTTCCTTGCATCATACACAAAAATAACCTTGAATTTTAATAAATCTACAAGAAGTAATAAAAGTATGGTTCATTTTAAAATTTAAAATTTTAAATAATTATTCAATTAAAAACACATTGCCATTCAATTAAAAACACATCACCCTCAATGCTCCCTTCAGCTCACAGACATTTCTCCACTGTTCTAGCGCTTTCTGATCTTCGCACCTGTGGCAGATGCAGGGGGAGCTCCGCTAAGCGCTGCCCAGTGAAAAGTCCAAAAACATCACGGTGTCGCCATCCGTCTTCTTCCCAGGATCGGGTCCCTGTGACTTCTGGGTCATCCCGAAGAGAAAATGAGGTGCGCACTCAAACCTGATTTGTGATATCGAGGCAGCAGGACAGCACCGCTACAGACACTCAGCGCAGAGGACCTCTGAACCTGCTTCGGAATGTGGAAAAGTGATGGAGAAGTGTCTTCCAGGAAGGAGTGCTTTGAAAGGAATCGGTGTGTTTTAAACGGTGCCTGCCATTTACGCGAATAAATTTAGTTTTTAAAGAATATTCTCCCTATTTTTCAATCAATCTCGATAAATATTCAAGGTGCAAGTATAAAATTTTAGG
>PVJX010021120.1:0-32326 GCA_004027295.1 Dolichotis patagonum
CAAGTAATAATCAAACCAGAGTGGGCATCTTAGTGAATCTTGTCATCTTCAGTGTAGTTGCCTATACTCTTAGACTTGATGCTATCAATCATAACAGATTTAAATAAAATCAGTCAATACAAAGTAGCAATCTAACAAACCAGATTCAAATAAGATCAGTCATAATAAGACAGTGTAGGTTATAAAGGGCTTCAGATTAAGTTGATAGGAAATTAAGGATGATTACCATAATATAGCCTCTTTATTTTTGGGATAGCTGACTATGTCCTCATGTCTAGTGTAAGTAGACAAACTGGAACAGCATATAATCCATCCAAGCAGAGTGATGAGAATAATGTAAATTTTAAATCTTGTTACCCAATTAACAATATCCTCTGCCTCCCTTTTTTAGACAATTCCTCCCCTTTTACTCCCATAGAGTGCACTGCTTGTTTTGGGTCCCACTGCCTCCCTATATAGAGCATCTCAATGGACCCTATCTCCTGATCTACTCTGCCTGTGTTTCTCTCTGTTAATATTTTAAGGCCATCTATACTAGAGATTACAGCCAATCTTCTCTGCCTTATTTATGCTATTCTGTTTTTCTGCCATTGGTTGTCTATTTTTCTCTTCCACTCCACTGTTTGCACTGTTCACTGAGGCCTCTCTGCCACTGTTCCTGAAATGCTCATATATTTTTCTCTTTCTCTAAAATGTCATTCAGTATTTTTTGTAGGGTTGGATTGGTGGTCACAAATTCTCCAAGTTCCTCTTTGTCATGGAAGCATCTTGTTTCTCCATTAATTTCTAGAGAGAGTTTTGAAGGATACATCAATCTGGGCTGGAGGTTGTTCTCTTTCAGGGCTTGAATTATTTCACTCAAAGCTCTTCTTGACCTTATGGTCTGTGTCGAGAAGTCTGCCATGATTTTGATGGGTTTTCCTTTATAGGTGACCTATTTCTTTTCTCTGATGGTTTTAATATTCTGTTCTTATATTGAATTTCTGGGAACTTGATTATTATGTGTCTGGGTGTAGCTCTGTTCAGGTTGTAGGTGGCTGGAGTTCTATGTGCTTCATACATCTGCATATCATTTCCTTTTTCCATGCTTGGGAAATTTTCCTTAATAATTTCTGTGAATAACCTTTGCAATCCTCTGTTTTGACTCCTGCTTCATTCACATGCTTTATTTTTAAGTTTTAGATCCTCTTGTTGTCTTCTAATCTTTGTATAGTTACTGCCTGCTCCCTTGTTATTTTTAAGAGATCTTCCCTTTCATGATCACACATTGCAAGCCTGTGTTCAATTTTTGATAGTCTATCTTTGGTTTATTTCAAGCAGTTTTGCCAGCTTTCTATGGAGTCTTTAGTTTCCTGATAATTGCTTTGAATCTGCTTCATGAATTCTGATTTTTTTCTGTGTTCTTCATTAAATTTTTCTCTCCTTTTGTGTTGCTCCATTCTTCTGTCTGTGTCTTCTTGAGAAGTGCCCAACCTTTCTTTTATTAATCTAGTTATCTCTTGTTTAATTTGAATTAATATTTCAGTTTTGGTCCCGCTTACAAGGTCCTGAAGATATCTCTTTATGTCCACTAACACTGTGTTTGATGTTGCATTTTTGCTGCCCTCAATCTCTTTTGTATTTATCTCTCCTGGATCAATGTTCTCAGGGTTGGGGGCTGGGGTTTTTTTCTTATTTCTCCCTCTTGTCATGTTTTTGGTTCCTTCCATACAAATGTACAGTGTAATTCCCAGACCCCTTTCTTGTTGGTTAAGGCTCCTCTAGAGGGTGCAGGCTAGGAGCTTTTGTCCTCTTCAATAGGCTATCAGAGATTAGGGTTCACCCAAGGGCACTGTGTGCTGGCTCCTCCCCTCTGGGCCAGTCAACCATTGCAGGCCTTCACTGCATCAGTGTGAGCTGAGCTCAGGGAATGAATTTGTAGCAACCCACTGGGTCCTGGCCAGGGGCACGGCCCAGTCCAAGCAGATCCCACCAATCCGTTAGGCAAGGGGAGTAACCAACTGAAGCTACTTCCTTATGTAGTTAGGGCCATCCTGCCCAAATCCAACATGTAGTCCAGTCAGTTGCCCCTTTCCCATGGGAGGGTCTTATTCCTGTCACTCACCGCGTGTTGATGTGGTCCCTGAGAACTGCTGTGCTCCCCGACCTCCTACTTGGGGGCGGCTGTGGTGCAACTTCATGGTGCCTCTGGGTGGGTCATTTGCAGGGCCAGGTGCAGGCAAGCCATACACAGGATGGTTCAGCTCCTCACTCGGGGCCACTCAAGCCAGTTGCTTCGGCGTGGTTCAGTTGGCAGGTCAGTCATGGGCAGGAATTCAGGCGACTTGAGGAGGACGCCGTGCTCGTTGATCTTAGCTTCTTCAATGGTAGCCCCAGGACCTCATATTCAAGCGGTTTTTTTCAATTTAGTTTCTTCCTGTGTTGAGAGAGTCCATCTCTCTATGTTTGGGTCTCTCCAGGGTGTTCTATTCTGGCATTTTAGCTGTCTCAGAGATGGTCTCTCTCCTGCTACCTAGCAGTCCGCCATCTTTGGAAACCGCCTCACCCAGAATATTCTTTAATCCATTGGTTGAACAAAAAAATGAGCTCACCTTTTAAAATATGTAGCCTGAAAAAATTTGGATATATTTGGGGTGAAGTCATTAAAGTTAGTATTATACTTTAATGAACTATATTATTTAGTTTTTTTCATCTTATTTTTACCTCATAATTTTTTCTTCACAAAAATGACTCACTCAACAAAATTTATTATAGCTTTATTTATCTATGTTTCATTTGAAGCAATAATTTTCTGGTAATTTTGATGATTATATCCTGAGTACATTGTAAAAAGTGTCCTTTACTTGAATTATTAGTTTTTTTGTGCTAAAATTGTGTTAACATTTCTTTTGTTTTGATGGTTTTAATGATACCTAACTATGCTTTAATTTTTAAGCCTGAGAAATTCAGTTCAGTGTATTGTTGTTAATGCAGTGTTTTTAATGATTAGATAATGAATTATCTTATCAAATATTTTTAAATTAAGTGAAGAATAATACAGTCAAATATTTTTAAATTAAGTAAAGAATAATACAGTTTTAATATGATTAAGTTAATGTGACTATTATTTAATTGTAATACGATTCCTTTTACTCTCTTCCTTTACTCTTTAAAATATATTTCTCTAAGACACCTCATTAATTTTCTGGATGATACTAAAATTTCTTAGTTGGGAATTTATGACCTCAAGTGACATTTATTTTTATTTCATTTCTATGAATTTGATTTATAAATTTGCTAAATTTCATTGAACCTCTCCTATGTACAAGGCATTTTGAGTTTTCCTGTCCATAAGAACACTTCAGCATAACCCATTCTTGACATGGATATTTTTTGATTGACACATGCCAAGAATTAGAGGCCAATAAAATACTATTTGAATTGAGAAGAATAACTTTCCATTTCAAGTTGGAAAGGTCAAGGGAGTTTTTAGGAAGTAAGAGGCATTTGATGTGTACTTTCTGGACATGTCACTTCAAAAGACAGAAGGCAGGAAGGGTGGATCATTTTAAATGAAAAAAATAGTCAATGTTCCCATTGAATTGACTGTAATTTCTCAAACTATAACCAATGTGCCATGTAGCCTGTTTTGGGGCTTTCATATTTCCAAAATGTATTGTGATTTTATTGCTTCTGTGCTTTTAAAAATAATTTTACCCTTTTCCTGTAATTTCTTTTCTCTAATACATTTTCTTCTACAGTATTCTCTTCCTGTTATCACTTTCACAATTCCCCAATCTAGCTGGCATAGATATAATCTTTTGTCTACTCTAATAAGCACTTGCTTGACCACCATAAGGTCATGAGTTCCGGTACCTCCCTCCCGCAAAACGCAAATTCCCAAAAGATATAATCGTTTGTGTACTCTAATAGTGACATTTATGCCTACTCTAATAGTAGCATCTATATCTCTTTTATGACATGTTACTTCCAGTACATGTTAAAAGGACCAAGTCTTTATCTACCTCTAAGTTGTAAAGACTGTGCTTTTCTCTGCATTCTCTATGATACAAAGTAAACCACTTTATATATCTATATATGTGTATATAAAACATGCTCAATAAGTATATTTTATTTTAAATTGCTTACTTACTAAACTCTCGTGGTGTTAGAATAGTTATTTACATTTGATACACAGTTAAATAAGTTGAGATAATTGGAGGATATATGGAAAATTGTCTTTGGCATAATGGTTCCTGACTGATCTTCTGAAATGAATTAAAATGTCCATTAGCATTTTTCTCAGTGATCGAATATACTGTTATCAGACTATAATTGATGAATAAACTAAAACTGAAATGATACACATCCAATGGAATCATGTTCTGTATTCCACCCTGCATGTGTGCAAAAGCTATAAAAGCTGAAGGAATAACACAGTCCATTATCTAGCACTCAAGACTAAGAATTCTTATACTGCAATGACAAAAAGACAAATAACAGAACTAAAACATGAGTTAAGGAATTGAGTAGATATTTCTCCAAAGAAATAAATGCAAATCATTAATAAACATATGAGAAGATAGTAAATATCATTAGTGACTAGAGAATTCAAAGTCAAAACCACAATGCAAAAACATTTTACTCCCACCAGGATGGCTATAATAACAATTTAAAGAAAAAACAAAAAACAGAAACAAACAGGTTTTACCAAGTATATGGAAAAAATCATTGCTGGTAAGAATGTAAAAAACTGGTTTCTTCCCCTTTTACTTGATCCATTTTTCATGTCTATCTCTTGAAATCTGAGCAACTACTTTGAAGATAACAATTTGTGACATATTAACAATTGTTAATCTATTATTCTGTTTTGACATTCTGTATTATACCTTTTATTCTTTTTTCATTTTAAAATAAAAAAAATGTAAAATAGTATCACTGCTATAGAAAACTGTTTGGCATTTTTTTCTAAAAAGAGACATTAAGATTACTTTAAGGCCCAGAAATTCTACTCCTAGTTTCATACTCAAAAGTACAAACATATTTAACCAAAAACCTGTATCTAAATGTTAATAGCAGTGTAAGTTGTTACTGGAGTTCTGGCCCAAGGCTTGGTTCCAAGGATTATAAAGACAAGTTTCAGCTATTTACCCAAACAAGAGGTCAGTAGTAGTGAAGGGAAGAATTTATTGACATGGCCACACTGGGAAGATAGTGGAGTGCAGCAAGCTAAGATCTGTCTTCTGGGTACTAACAGTAGATGCAGGATTATTTAGAGGAAGAAAATAAGAACTTAATGGTACTTTCTCTTTCAGTGTTGAAATATTTTGTGACTTGTTTATAAGCAATAGTACAAGGCAATAATGTAACTCTGAGACCCTGAGAGGAGGACTCAGCTAAGGACTCCTGAATCATTCAAATTTAGATAATTGTGTTATTTTTAAGCCACTAAGTATATAATAATTTGTCATGTAGCAATAGAAAATCAACACATTAAAATCACACATTTCCTTAGTTATGTGACTTTGAGCAAGTTCTTTAACCACTATTTTAGTAACCAGCTATAAACATTGACACATTGTTGACAAGATAAACTAATTGAAATAATAATGTTATGTAACAGATTAAGGACATCAAGAATATTCATAAGCATAATTAATGCCTTCTCTACACTTTATTTTGTAAAATGGCAACAAAACCTTATAACTTCTTAAGTTATTCATTATATTTCTTAAGTTATTAATTGTGTGAACTACACTTCATCTATGTGACAGAGATTGGGAGATATACAAAGTTCGCAATGAAATCCTGAAAAACAAAATTACTTGGCAGCTAAATGTTTTGCACAATGTATTTCCAGTTATATTTTAGTCTGCCCATAAAACTAAAAAATCCTCATGAAACTCATAATTGTCTGAGGATTCCAGACCTGTATTTTCTTTTGTGTCATACATTGGTTTCATCTATAGAGTGATCTAACAACGAACACACAAACATTTAATATGAATTGACTATTCTACAGGCTTACATGTATTACCTCTTTTAGTGGCATTCTGTGAAGTAAAATTGTGGTAATTTTTCCCATGAATAAAAGAAAGTTTCCAGAATTAAACACATTTCAAATAATTTGTGTTAGAAATCAAATTAAAGTCTTATTTTGACAGTAGGGACTTGTCATCTACAATGCCTTTCTCTTTATTTTCGGAAAAGAAATGACTACCACTTACACAGTTTCTCAGAGCAAGACTGTTAGTATTTTGATCATAGCACTTTCCCAAGATCCAAGTGTGAATAACAATAACAGATAATTTAACAAGTGAAAAGTTTGGAATTTTTTTGACACATATATTTTGCCTTGTTATTTCTTTTCTGGTTTGCTTTCACAGACTTGACAAACTATAGATGCAATTAACATTTTTAGAACTGTTGAATTTTGTAAAATAACTTATAGGTCACACATTTCACTTATTTTAAGATTGCTAGTTCTTGTATTTAAAGAGTAGTTTGCTTAATTAGAAAAGTTATATTATTTATTACAAAGGAGAAATTGCTTTCCTCTTCATGTTTATAATCAACAGAATATAAAGCACATACAATGGATTGTGTTTTAAAGATACTTTCTTGTTACTTTAATATGAATGACTCAGATAAATGTCTCAAATATTTATCTAAACATTTGATATTCACTGACAGGTAAAACTCACATTGAAAATGTTGAATAAATTTGATGTCATCTAATGTTATACTTTTAGAGGAAATAAATACATTGGGTTTGTTCTTTGATATTAAGCAGTGTACTTAGTTGATGAAAGATTCAGGACAGAATTTCTAAAGAAAAATAGTAATTGTTGAAATTTCAAATGACTCTTTGAATTACAGCAATCATGTCAGAAAATGAAGCTAGTGCTCAGCTCAAATTTTTGACTTTCAAAATATTTTTACTTATGTGAATAAATCTTCTGGGCAACCTTTAACTTTTAAGATTGTAGTAAGAGCAATAGTAGTCTAAAAATCTAGTCTCCAATGATTTAATGGAACAGAAGGTAACAAAATAAAAAAATCAGTTTACAAAAAATACATTAGGGCATATATTCATTGGTAAAGTTTAAAATTGAGTGAAATAAAAGATAATAGGAACTAGGGAGATACATTTTGTTCAAATGGGGAGGCAATCAATAGAGGGAGGGAGGAGAAAAAGAGAGAAGAAACAAGGATGAAGAAAAGAATTAAGATGTGTTATGTATGTGTATGCGTACTAACACCACCATAAGAAATGGAATCATTATATAATGTAAACATGTATTAATTCAAAATGAAAACAAAAAATAAAATTTACTAAAATATTGTTCAAAATCAGTATTTTAAAATAAAAATATTAGGTATATTAATTTTTCCTTAAGGAGAGGAAACCACAAATATTTTAAATTTATTTAAAATTTTTTTTTGTGGTCCTGGGAATCAAACTCAGGATCTTTCACTTGCCAGGCAGGAGCTGTACTACAGAGCCATATGCTCCACCCTCAAATATTTCAATTGTAAACTGTGTTAAAAATTTCAAGATTGCAATGGTTGATTGATTGTGTCAACTTGAGAAGCACAGAAGCTTAACTAAGTCATTATACACCCTAAGGTGCAGAGGATCCACCCTGGTTTGTCTCATCCACCTTGATGATATAAAGTGTAAAAGAGGAAGGACAGACTTGTTTCTGTTCTTGGAGGAGATACACTCTTCATCTTCAGTGTGGATGTCACCTGTTGGTTTCTAGCACAAACTTTTTGGCTTCTGCCTCGAATCTTTCAGCTTGCCAGAAAAGACTCCTCACCCTTGTATCACATACCAATCATCCTCCTGATATAGACTTGCACAGAACACTGCAATGAGGTCCAGACCTGAGTCCTTTTGTCTCCAGCATGCAGACGCTCTCTACACACTTCCTCATCTTACTCTGTGGCTAATCACTGTAAGACAATTTTTCAATTTCTTATGCATTTGTGTATCTTGTGTTATATCTATTCTTATAGTACAACACTGACTGATACAAAGATCAATATGAATAAATATTTAAAATGTAATTAACTGTCTGGGCCCTTAATTTCTGGTGGTATAAAGCCAACATTAATTTTGAAAATATATTAAGTTCCTTTATATAAAATGAAGATTTCTTTATATTTCTCAGAGAAATGCTATGAACTGCTATTTGGATCTGTTTGAGGCCTATATCATATATTTGTAAAACTGTATCACTCATAAGTTGAAAAAATTCAGTGTATTGTGGAAGCATAGTTCATGTTAATAACCCCATGTAATCTTTATTCTCAAAAAATTATCAGTTTTAATAAAAATTAAATATATATCTTTAGTTAACAAAACAATATAGAGTATGATTTTTATATATTTTAAATTAGTAAACAAACCATTAACTCAACTCACAATAACTTCACTTGGTGGAAAATCTTTGAGGGGAGAAGGGCAATTCTGTACATGAAGCTCAGCTTATTTTCTCTTTTCTTCATAAATTACAGGACAGTATCTGAGGATATAGAATTTTGTTTTTATTTTCCAACAAGTGTAAGCCCAGGATATCTTATATAGTTTTGGAACCTTATTAATATACATTGCTATTTAGGCTTTATACTGCCTCTAATAGGATTTGTTTAAATTATACAATTTTTCCATGTGATTTTCTTTTTTTAAATTTTATTTTAAAGAGAATAAAATGAAATAGGACAGAACAAAGGTAATCAGAACAGAACAATGTAATGAACACAGCACCTCACAACAAAACAACCGGATATTAACGGTAGCTACCATAATGTCTCTTTTCTTTGAAATAGTTGAGCATACCTTCACATACAATAATATCAAATATAACAAAATAGTATAAAACCATTCAAGAGAATGAAAGTATTACAGGACATTCAAAACCAAATAACAGAAAGTGAACAATGGCTTCTATAATATCTCATTTTCCATAAAAAATTTGCTTATACTATCACACATATTAAAATCCAATAAGACACAGCATGATAGAACCAATGGAAATAGAAGAACAAAAGCATGGTAGGACTTCAAAGCAAGATGATATTAAATCAGCAATAGCTGCCATAATGTCTTGTTTTCTTCAAAGTAGCTGTTCATACCAACATATATAATAAAGTCAAACAAAACAGAATAAAACCATTCCAACCAATGAATGAAAACATTCTAAGACTTCAAAACAATGTAATGGGGAATGATGATTACCATAAAATCTTATGCACTCTTACCATTTCTTACACTAGGGAGACTATATGCTATTTATACATGTGATTTTGATTTATGAGTGTGGTCTCAAGCTGCATCCATTTATTTATAAATATCTCAATATGCTCATTCTTTATAGCTGAGTAGTACTCCATTGTATAAAAAATACCACATCTTTTTTTTATCCATTCCTCAGGTGATGGGCACTTAGGTTGTTTCCAAGATCTGGCTATTGCAAGTTGTGCTGCTATAAACGTGGGTACACATGTATCTCTTTGGTATGATGTTTTCAGTTCTTCTGGGAATATGCCTAGAAGTGGAGTAGCTTGGTGAAATTGGACCTAGAATCCCAGATTTTTGAGGAATCTCCAGACTGACCTCCACAGTGGTTGTACCAGTCTCCACTCCAACCTACAGTGCAGAAGAATTTCTTTTTCCCTGCAGCCTCTCCAGCATCTGTTGTTGGTAGTTTTCTTTTTCCTGGCCATTCTTTCTGGAGTGAGATGGAACCTCACTGCTATTTTAATTTGCATTTCTCTAATGGCCAATGAGGCTAAACATTTTTTCATGTATTTCTTTGTCATTTGTATATTTTCATCTGAGAACTGTGTATTCATCTCAGATGTCCATTTTTGGATTTCATCTTTGAATTTATAGTAAGACCATCTATTCCAATTCTCTGTAAGCTTCTCATCATGAATGAGTGTTAGTCTTTATCAAAAGCTTTTTCTGTGTCTACAGAAATGGTCATGTGATTGTTATTTTTAGCTCTATTGATATAGTGGATTACATTTATTGATTTACATATGTTGAACTATCCCCACATTCCTGGAATGAATCCCATTTGGTCATGTTGAATAATCTTCTTGATGATTTTCTGCATCCTGTTTGTCAATATTTTATTGAGAATTTTTGCATCTATGTTCGTTAGAGAGATTGGCCTGTAGTTCAGTTTTTTAGTTAGTTCTTTCTCAAGTTTTGGTACTAGAGTCACGTTTGCTTCCAGAAATGAGTTAGGAAGAATTACTTCCCTTTCAATTTCATTGAAGTGCTTGAGGAATGTCGACATTAAGTCTTCTTTATATTTCTTGTAGAATTCTGCAGTCAATCCAACTGGGCCCAAGCTCTTCTTTGTTGGTAAGGACTTAATTTCATCTACAAATTCATTAATACAAATTGGGTTATTCAGCAGTTTTACATCTTCTTGAACCAGCTTTGGTGGTTCATATGTTTCTAGAAATCTTTCCATTTCTTCTGTGTTTTCGAACCTATGAGAGTAGAGGTTTTCAAAATAGGTGTTGATGATCTGTATTTCCACAGAGTCTGTAGTGACTTCAACTTTTTCATTCCTTATTGCATGAATTTGAGATTTTTCTTTCCTCTTTTAAATAAAGTTGGCTAGAGATTTATCAATTCTATTTATTCTTTCAAAGAACCAACTCTTTGATTCATTGATTCTTTGTATTGTTTGCTTAGTCTCTATTGCATTAATTTCTACTCTGATCTTTATGATTTCCTCCTTTATTTTGGCTTTGGGCTTAAGTTGCTCTTCTTTTTCTAGATGTTTGAGGTGTACCATCAGGTTGTTTATTTGTGTTCATTCTGTTTTCCTGATGTGGGAATTCATTGCAATAAATTTTCCTATGAGGACTTCTTCCATTGCATCCCACAGATTCTGGTAAGTTGTATTTGTATTTTCATTTGCTTTTAGATATTGTTTAATTTCTTCTTTAATTTTCTCCATGATTCCCTGATTGCTCAAAAGTGTATTACTCAGTTTCCATGTGTTTGTGTGGTTTTTGCAGTTGCCTTTATCATTGATTAATAATTTCTTGGCACTATGATCAATAATGTGCATGGGATAAATTCAATTCTTTTGCATTTACTTAAGTATGTTCTGTGGGCTACTATATGGTCTATTTTAGAGAATATTCTATGTGAAGCTGAAAAGAATGTATATTCTGATGTTGTTGGATGGAACACTCTGTATACATTTATCAAGTCCATTTGTTCCCAGGTGTGATTCAGTTCTGTTATTTCTGTGCTGATTTTCTTTCTGGTTGATCTGTCACTTTGTGTCAATGGCGTGTTAAGGTCACCTCTTATAATTGTCTTCTTGCTTATTTGATTTTTCATTTCTGTTAACACTTTTTTTGTATAGCTGGGTGCTCCCATATTTGGTACATATATGTTTAAGATTGTTGTCTCTTCCTCTTGAAGTTATCCCCTAACTAGTATGTAGTGACTTTTATATCTTTTGATCATTCATGGTTTGAAGTTCACATTGTGTGCAAACAGAATAGCTACTTTTGCTTTTTTTGGCAGATTCCTGTTGCATGCAGTATTGTTTTCCTTTCTTTGACTTTCAGTCTATGAATTTACTTTTGGGTTAGATGGGTTTCTTGTAGACAGCATATGGTTGATGTTGTTTCTTGATCCATTCTGCCAGTCTGTTTCTTTTGATTGGTGAATTAAGGCCAATTACATTAACTGTTATAACTGTTATATATTGGTTTACTTTTGACATGTTATCTTTCTGCTGCTGCATCTTTACCTTTCCACTCTGTTTAATTGTCTGCCTTGCTTAGTGCTTTTTTCCTATGTCTGTCTAGAATGTCTTTCAGTATTCTTTACAGTGTTGGTTTAGTTGTCATGAAGCTTTGCAGCTGTTTTTTGTTATTAAAGTATCTTATGTCTCCATCCATTTTGAAGGACAGTTTTGCAGGGCACATCAGTCTGGCTTGGGAGTCGTTTTCCTTTACGATCTGAAATACTTCTCTCTATGCTCTTCTTGACTTCATTGTTTGTGTTGAGAAGTCTGCTGTGATTCTGATAGGTTTTCATTTATAGGTGACCTGTCTTTTCTCTCTAACAGCTTTTAACATTCTGGAATCGTGATTATTATATGTGTGGGTGTAATTTTATTTTTGTTATGGCTATTTGGAATTCTATATGCTTCACTGATCTGTATGTCAGTTTCCATTGTCATTTCTGGGAATTTTTCAGCTATTACTTCTGTAAATAGCCACTTGATATCATTTGTTTTGTCACCTTTTTCATTGATACTCATCAATCTTATGTTGTTTTTCTTTGCATCATCTTGCAGGTGTTGAATTGTTATTTACTGATTCCTTGTTATTTTTAAAAGATCTTTCCTTTCCTGTTCACTAGCTGCAGTCTTATCTTAGAGTTCTGAAATTCTATCTACACTTTTGTTGAGGTGGTTTTGCCAACTTTTGAGGGAATTTTGGATTTCTTGTATATGTCTTTGAATCTGCTTCATGCATTCTGTTTGTTTCTTATATTGTCCATTCAGGATTTCCATCTTTTTGCATTGTTCCTCTAATTTTTAAACTATGTCTTCTTTAGATGTGTTCAGCATTTCTTTTATTACATTTACCATATCTTCTTTTACCTGGGAGACTATGTCTGATTTGAGTTTTTTAATAGCTTCTCATAACTGTTGCTTTATTTCAGTTGATATTTCAGGCATTTCAGGTGGATGGCTTATATTTTCTTCTATGTACACACACTCCTAGGCTTTCTTGAGATGGTCTGGAGTTTTTTAAAATTTTATTTAAAGAGAAAAAAAGCAATACAAAAAAAGTGTAGAAATAATACAGAATTTCAAAAAAAATAAAGAAATCACTAGTTGATAAATTACATATTATCGTCTTAGAAATAGTTGTTCATGTTACAAAATTAAGGCATACAAAGTGAAGAAACATTGAGGCTGCAAACAGTTCTGTTCAACGATCTGACAAAAACCTGGTAATATGGTTATCAATCCCACACACTTAAACATACATGCAGTTATATCCTTTAGAGCATTTTCTTTTCCTCTTTTTGCTCTTTAAGTACATTATCTGTTTAGTTATATTATGTTTCAGCTTGCTCAGTACCTTATTGATCTGTTTTGTTGTTGTTACTTCCTTTTTAATCAACTTATATAATTCTGTTGTTTTGTTTTTGAGTTTCTCGTGATTAATGTCACATGGATCAGCTTTGGTGGAGTTGGGAGTTTTTGGAGATATTTTGTTACCTTATTTTCTCATGTTCTCTTGTTTTGTTTTATTTTTATTTAATTTGTATTTACTTGGAGGTAGTAATATACAACAAAACAGGGTGGAATAAAGCCAATTGAGACAGTGTGGTGAAATTGGCACAGAACATCACAGCAGGTCACCAGGACAACAGTAATAGGCAACATTATATATCTTGTCCTCACAATAGTTGTTCTTCTACTAGGTACAGCAAAATCAAAAGAAATACACAACATTATAGAACACATCAACACAGAGTATTGAATAGAGTAACACTGTTAATCAAGACAAAGCAAAATGGCGATAAAAATATCTGCCTTCAGAGATAGTAGAAGGAAACTCCCCCAACTTGCTATACCAAATATGGTCACCTCCTAAGAGATACCCAGATCCCTGGATCCCAATTGTAAATGGGGTGGGGGGCAACGTGGTATGTTTGATTCTAAGCCTGTGCCCTGGTAGGCCGCAGGCTGGTTGCTGGTTGGCTCAGCGCCCTAAGTTCCAACATGGCGTGGATCTCAGGAAATGCTGTTGCTTCTTATTTCCCCACCCTGGGATGGCTGCGGCTTGCCAGACCACAGTCACTTACCAGGGCGGCAGCGATGGCCTGGAGTTTTGAGATTGCATTTTGCTATTTTGTTTCATCATTTTCTTGTATTTCTGGGTTTTGTGCAATGTTCCAAAGCTTCCATGTATGCTGGATTCAACTCGTGCATGTTCGGATCCCAAGATTGAGTTCAGGCCCCTGCTATCCACTTGGAGGCTGCTGAGCACAGCCTAGTTAGGTCCATGGGGACCTCCTTTGTACCCTCTGGTGATTTTGGATTCTGAGCTTGGTGTTACAGGCTGGGAGCACCATTCCAAAACTTCCCCATGTGCTGGGGTTCAACTCATGCTTGTTTCATTCCCAGGACTGAATTCAGGTCTCTCAAGAATGTGATTTTATAGTTGTTTGGTTTTACTATACATAAAGGAGGCTGAAATGGTTCAATTTTAAATAACTTTTCTTTCAAAGTAGCATAATATAACTAAAACATTAAAAAAATTAATATATATTTGAAGATGAAAAAATAAAAATGGTGATCAGAATTTTGGAACAAAATAATAGATTAACAATGGTTAATATATTGCATATGGTTATCATTAAAGTAGTTGCTCAAATTACAACATACAGGCATGAAAAACTGATCAAACAATGAAAGCACAAACTTCTCTTTGATGAACTAATAGAGCATAGTAGCATTATTATCAATCACTATATATATGTGTATATATATATATATATATTCTTTCCCTTTCTTTCTTTTCTCTTTCTCCTTTCAGTTGTTCTTTCCTTTGAGCAGTTTCTTCCATTTTCACTTTCACAGTATCATTGTATATTTTGTATTTTATTTACTCTTTCAGTTTTTTACACTAGGGAGAGAATACAATGTTTACACATGCAAGACATTGATTTCACTAATGAGTTATATCTCAAGTTGCATCCATTTACCTGTAAATGTCTTAGTTTATCTTTCTTTATCGCTGAGTAGTGCTTCACTGTATAAAAATATCACATCATTTTTGTCCATTCTTTTATTGATGGGCATTTGGATTGTTTCTAAGATTTAGCTATTACAAGTTGCACAGCTATAATCATGGGTGCACTTGTATCACTGTGGTGTGGGTTTCAACTTTTTAGGAAATTTACCCAGAAATGGAATAGCTGGGTTGAATAAGACCTCTAACATTTTTAAAAGAATCTCCACACTAATTTCCACAGTGGTTGCATCATTCTACATTCTATCAACTATGGAGAAATTTTTCTTTTTCCCCACATCCCTGTCAGCATTTGTTATTGGATGATTTTTGATGATAGCCATTCTTTCTAAAGAGAGATGAAATCTCAGTGTTCTTTTAATTTGCATTTCTTGAATGACTAATGATGTTAAACATTTTTTCATATATTTACCTGTCATTTGTATTTCTTCAACTGAGAAGTGTATTCATCTAAGATGCCCATTTTTGGATTAGGTCTTTGAATTTGGGGGGCATAATTTTAAAAATTTTTTGTATATTTTAGATAGAAGTTCTTTGTCTGAGGCAGAGTGGACTAAAAATTTTCTCATTTGTTGTGTTTTTGCTCTGTCAGTGATTTCTTTTGATGTGCAGAAACCTTTTAATAAGATGAGATTCCAGTTGTTGATTCTTTGAAGTACTTCTCATTCAGTTTGTGTTTTATTCATGGACTCTCTGCCTACCACATAACTTCGAAATTTCTACCTACTTTGTCTTCCAGAAGATTTAGCTTTTATTTTTATTATTTAGTTCTTTGATTCATTTGTACTTTAGCTTAGTGCATATTACTAGAAATGGCTTAGTCAGTTTTTCCAACACCATATGTTAGTGATGTTGTCTTTATTCCAGTGAACAAGTCTGATCCCTTTGTCAAAGATAAGGTGACTGAGTGTGTTTGTAATTGTGTCTGTGTCTTCTAATCTGTTCTGATGATCCTCGGGTTTTTTTTTTTTTTGTAGTACTGTACTGATTTTATCACAATAGCTTTGTAGTATATTTTAAAATCAATTATTGTGATGCCTCCTGCCTTGCATTTTTCTCAGGATTTTCTTTGTTATTTTATTTATCTTCTGTTACCAAATGAATCTGAGGAATATTTTCTCTAGATTTGTGAGAGATGCTAATGTTATATTGATCAGGATGGCTTATATCTGTATACCAGTTTTGGAAGTATGGCCATTTTCACAATTTTCATTCTTCCTAACCATGAGCAAGGATGTCTTTCCATTTTCTTATATCTTCTTGATATGTAGTGCACAATATCAACAGAGCCAAAAAACAAAAACCATATGATCATCTTCATAGATGCAGAAACAACTTTTGATAAAGTCCAGCACTCATTCATTATAAAAAACCCTACAAAAATTGGAATAAATGGTCTGTATCTCAATTTGATAAAAGCCATCTGTGAAAAGTCAATAGTATTATCATACTAAATCAACAAAAACTGAAAGCCTTTACTCTAAAATCAGGAAAAAGACAAGGATAGTCACTATTACCACTCCTATTCAATATAGTTTTGGAAACATTAGCCAGAACAATTAGATAAGAGAGAGTAATAAAAAGAGTAAGGATACTAGTGGAAGAAATTAATTTATCATTATTTATAGATGACATGATACTCTACATAAAAGACCCCAAAGACTCCACTAAAACATTTACAGATGTAATAACAAAATTCAGTAGGGTAATTGGACACAAAGTCTGCACTGAAAAATCAATAGTATTCCTCTACACAAACAACAAATTCACTGAGAGAGAAATTAGGAAAATAATATCTTTCACAATAGCATCCTAAAAATTAAATACTTAGAAATCAGCCTCACAAAGGATGTAAAAGATCTATATATTGAAAATTGCAGTACTCTAAGAAGTACATTAATAATTGAAAGAAAATAGAAATAAAATATATTGAAACTTGTGAAACAGTAACAACTGTTCTTGGAAATTTACACTGTTGTGTACTATTCAGAAAATTAATGAGAAACCTCCATATTAAGAATTTGGCTGTATATTTAAAAAATAGGAGCACAATAAATAATTTCATAAAAAGGAGAGCATGGTTAATGAACTAAGAGCAGAGATAATGGTTAAATGATAAAAAGCCAAAAATTTGGTTGTCTAGAAAAGCTCATATTTGATAAAAATATAATAATTGTTGGAGAGAAAGCCAGTGAGGTAGAGAGTATAATAAATAGAATGGAAGAATAACACCAGTTAAAAACAATAACAATGTTATGTCAAAAAACATGAAAATCTGGAAAAACAGAATTTAGCATAAATAACTGGAAGAAATACAATAATAGAGGCTTTACCTCACTTAATCTATAGTTGAATGAGACTCAGATTATGTTACATGTAATTTTTACTTTATTTTTTATTTAGAGAAAAAAGCAAAGCAAAAAAGGATAGAAATAACACAGAATTTCAAAAAAAAACAGTAAGAAATGACTAGTCAAAAAATAACAGTAAGAAACCACTAGTTGATAAATTACATATTGTTATCTTAGAAGAAGTTGTTCAAGTTAAAAAATCAAAGCATAAAAAGTGGACAAACAATGACAGTACAAACCATTCTGTTTGATGAACCAACAAAAACTTAGTAATGTGGTTGTCTATTTTGTACACTTAAACATACACACAGTTATATCCTTAAAACACTTTCTTTCCCTTTCATTATCTCAATATCTATTATTCATTTTGGATCCTATTACTCTTTCAGTTTTTTATTATTATTTTTATACTAGAGTGACATATGATGTTTACAAATGTGATTTATTTTACTTACATATAAAGAATTAAAAACACCAAGCCCCCCAAATTCAAAGATCCTCTCCAAAAATCTCAGATGAACACATATTTCTCAGATGAAGATATACAATTAGCAAATGAATACATGAGGAAATGTGCACCATCACTGGTCATTTGAGAAATGTAAGTTAAAACAGCATTGAGATTTCATCTCACTCCAGAAAGAACAACTGCCGTGAAGAAATCAACTGATAAATGTTGGAGGGGTTGTGGGGAAAAAGGAACACTGCTCCACTGTTGGTGGGAGTATAGACTGATGCAGCCACTATGGAGGATTGTTTGACTAGGTTATTATATTCCCAGGAACAGAGTATGAAGGGATATTTGTAGTTAGGTCATTCCAAGGCCTGCTTATTTAATGCATAATTATGAATTTCAGTTTTAGCCTTTATACCACAACCATTTCTGAAGTGCACCCTGACACCTGAAGCTTGGCTGGGGTTGAGTATCTGTTCACAAAATGACTCACACACTGACAACTGCACATTGACAAGAATTCTCAGCTTCATATGAAAGGTTGTGCCTTGTCACATCTGTTTCTCTGTAATGTTCAAAATAGCAGTTAAGTTCCCCCAGAATGAAGAGGATTGGACTAAGACTGAAGTAATATCTGTTGTAACACAAGTTAAGATATGTCATATCATTTTTTTTTCACTTTCAACTGGTCACAGAAATCACATATACAATGATTGAGAAGGTGGTAGAGGTGGACTAACTAAGCATATTAGTATCAGAATATAAGTACTGGATCTTTCATGGGCAAAAATATTCAAATACTATAGAAGTTGAGTGGAAGGTAACCACTAGCGATGAGTGACTGGAGAGGGGCTCCTGGAGAACTAGGAGTTTTGGGTTAGTAAACTTTCAGAAGAGTGCAAGAGGGTATTCCAATAGGGCAAAACTAGTGAAGAAAGATTCATTGGGCATACTGAATGGGGGGTAAGCCTTACTAACGAGACACTGAAGGGCCTTGGATACCAAACTTTACTTTTACTGCAGGCAGCAATGACTAGAGTAGAGTTTGACTGGTATGTCTTTCAAAACCATGGGAGGGGAACTTTGACAGTTTTCCCAGTTGTGGGTGGGATGATTCTTCATTGAATACAAACTTGACTGGTGTTCATTAGTTAAAAGTGTATCTTGAAATTACTAAGAACATCATATACCTAAAAAATAATACTTAGGTATCAGAGTATACAAATCAAATTTTTATGGCTAAAAATACTGGCAAAACATGGTAATGTAGCATTAGTATAGAAAGAAGCAGAAAGATGAGTTGAACAAAATAAACATTCAAGAAATCTAGAAATTTAAACAAATCTGACGTATAACAAAAGCATTATTAAAAAACCTTGAAGGATAGAACAAGTTGATCAGATAGCTTTCCTGAGACAATTGGTTATTTATGAGTTAAAGAACAAGATTTTGAAAAGAGCCAATGAAGAAAGAGAAATACAGACAAATATCACTAAGGAACATAAATGCAAGAAGCCTCAATAAAATACTAGCAAATAAAATACAGAAAATCATCAAGAAGATTAAACACAATGACCAACTGAGATTCATCCCAGGAATACAGGGAAGGTTCAACACATGCAAATCAACCACATTAACAAAGCCAAATGCTAAAATCACAAGATCATCCCAATAGATGTAGAAAACTTTTGATAAAATCCAGCACGCATTCATGATAAAAACCCTACAGTAAATCAGAATAGATGACCTTTATCTCAGTCTGAAAAAAGCCAATCTATGACAAACCAACGGCAAACATCATACTAAATGGACAAAAACTGAAAGCTTTCACTCTAAAATTAGGTACAATACAAGGATCACCAAAGTCACCACTCCTATTCAATAAAGTTCTGGAAATGTTAGCCAGAGGAATTAGACAAGAGAGAGAAATAAAAGGAATAAAGATAGGAAATAAAGAAGTTAAATTATTATTTGCAGATGGGATGATACTCTATATACAAGATGCCCAAAAACTCCAGTAAAAGGCTTCTAGATTTCATAACAAACTTTGGTAGTATAGCTAGATAAAAAGTCAGCCCTCAAAAATAAATAGCATTACTATACACAAACAACAAACCCACACAGAGAGAAATTAGGGTAATCACACCCTTCACAGTAACATTGAAAAAATTAAATACTTAGAAATCATTCTAACAAAGGAAGTAAAATATACATTGAAAATTATGGAACTCTGGAAAAGAAATCAAAGATTTCAAAAAATGGAAAGATATTCCTTTTTTATGGATAGGAAGAACAAACACTGTGAAAATTGCCATACTCCCAAAATTATTATATAAATTTAATACAATCCCAATTAAAATATCATTAGCATAGCTCACAGATCTCAAAAAAAATGTTACTTAAACTCATCTGGAACCAGAAAAACCTAGAGTAGCATTGGCAATCCTGGGCAACAAAGGCAGGGCAGGAAGCATCACAATCCCCGACTTGAAGTTATACTGTAAAGCTAGAGTGATATCAGTATGGTACTGGCAAAAATATAGATCTGAGGGTTTGTGGAACAGAATAGAGGATACAGACACAACTACAAACACACTCAGCCTCCTTGTCTTTGACAGAGGGGCCAAACATTCACTGGAAAAAAGATAGCCTCTTTAACAAATGGTGCTGGACAAACTGGATTTCTTTTGCCAAAGACTAAAACTAGGCCCTTATTTATCATCATGCACTAAGCAAAAGTCAAAATGAATCAAGGATCTAAATATTAAAATGGATACCTCAAATCTTCTTAAAGGCAAAGTAAGTAGAAATCTTGAAGACATAAGCATAGGTAGAGTTCATGTACAAACTCCAAACTGCAAGAAATCATTTCAAAGAATCACCATCTGAGATCTCACCTTATTAAAAATTTTTTGCATGCCAAAAGAAGTCACCAACATATTGAAAAGAAAACTCATGAATTGGGAAAAAAATCTTAACTAACTGTCCCTAAGACAAAGGACTTCTATCTAGAACACATGAAGAATTAAAAAAAAAAATCAGGCTCCCCAAATTCAAAGACTCAATCCAAAAATGGTTATCTAAGATAAATACATAATTTACAGAGGAGCAAATACAAATGACAAATAAATATAAGGAAAAATGTTCGACATCATTTGAGAAATGATAATTAAAACAACACTGAGATTTCACCTCACTATAGAAAGAATGGTTATCAACAAGAAGTCATCCAATAACAAATGCTGGCAGAGCTGTGGGGAAAAAGGAACGCTTCTTCGTTGTTGGTGGGAGTGTAACCTCGCGCAGTCACTGTGGAAATCAGTGCGGCAATTCCTAAAAAAAACTAGGATTAGGGGTCCTATTCAACCCAGCTGTTCCCCTTCTGAATATTATCCCAGAAGCCTAAAAAACTTTATGTCATAGTGATATATGTGCACCTATGTTTATAGCAGCACAATTTGTAATAGCTAAATCTTGGAAACAACTCAACTCCCATCAACTGATGAATGGAGAAAAAGATGTGATATTTTTGTGCAATGGAGTACTACTGCACTATAAGGAAAGATAAATTCAAGGCTTTTATAGGTAAATGGATGAAATTGGAAACCATACTTAAAAGTGAAATATATCAGACTCATAAGTGTAACCATCCTACTGCCTCCCTCATGTAAGAATCTGGAAGAGTAAATGAGATCCAAAATTTACAATAGATATTGTGTTCAGAAAAGAAACTGCTCAAAAGGAAAGAAAAACTGGAATGGGTAAAAATAGAAAAGAGGCAAGAGAAAATAGATATATATGATAGCTAAGATAATTTTACTACTAATTCTACTAGTTCATGGAATGAAGCAGTGCTTATATTGTTAGATCTGTTCCTTGTATATTGTATATGCCTGTTCCTTGGAATCTGAGCAAGTATTTCAAAGGTAACAATATCCAATGTAGTGATCACTGTTAATTTCCTATCAGCTTGTTTTGAAATCCTATATCATTTTTATTGTTTTGTGTTGTTTTTATTGCTTTGTATACATCAAACAATGGAAGATTTTCAGTAATAAAATGAATTATAGCATCATATAAAAAAGGGGTGGATCTTGAAAATATAGTACTAAAATAAATTCAAAGATTATGGAGTCTGATGCAATTTTATAAAGCTGCAAAAAATCAAGACTAAATAACATGATTATGATAAGTATTTATAGATAATTTCTTTTTTGACATTTTATTTCATTTAAATTTATTGGTACAATTTAGGTATACATGAAGACTACATTTATTATGGGGAGTTTGCATCTGCACATGCTGTACCTACCTAATTTCTTTGAATACCAAACAAAAATCCAAATAGCATTTATTTTATAATATAATGAACACAAATCATTGTGAAATACTAACAACAGAAAATAAAAACTATATCAAATTATGTTCCTTTAATTAAATAGTATGTATCAACTAACACTAAATGAAGACTATCTATATCATGTAAGTTTCATGAGCGAAACCAGCCATAATTCCTCTTGATTAATGCTAAGTAATCAACAATTAGACACTACAGTGATTTAGACACATGTTTTTTTCTTTAAAGCAACGTAATATTTCAGTCTGATAGTTAACAATTTCTTCAAAATGAATGTTCTAAATATATTCATCCAGAAACAAAATAATTTTACTTTTTTCTTGAAATGACTTTTTCTGCACAAAGCTCTATTGTTTCCTTATATATTCTAAATAATAGGTTTATTTCTATGAAAACTACTCCTTTTTCTTTTATTTCATATAAAAGTAAAATATGAAGCTTTTGTCTTGATTTTAGCTTAGCAATAGAGAAACTTTTTTTTATAGGCATTAAATGAAAGAAAAACGACGATTTGATACCATGAGATTCGGCTAGATGATATTAACTGTAATATCCATTTACTTTCTGCTTTATGCTGGGTTAGAATATCACTTTTAGACTACTAGTTGTAAGATGGAAAGATGTTTCTAGATGTTATAGAAACAATAGAATTATATTTATTCAGTTGCACATTCTTCCAAACTCCATTCAAGTTCATTTTTTTAAAAAATTGAATCAAGTTATTTATTCTAAGTATTTCCAGATCAGAGGGCAAGAAAATTCAGTTTTACCTTCTTTATAATGTCATGCTATGGCATTCACATTTATCTCCTTTCTTGGACCTCAGAATAGATGTTCCAAACTGCTTGTCTTTGGTACATTTATTATCTCTTTGGTATGATAAGTAAACTGAATTCCATTTTGACATATACACAAAATTTTCTCTTTAAGAAGTAGCATGCAGACATCATATGCAGGGTAGAAGTATTTTATTGGTCTATGACTTATTTCAATGTAATTTTATTATGAAAAAATTCATGCTACAAATTGACACAAAAATTTCACATTAACTGATATTATTAAAATTGTAGGTTATAATCCTAGCATTACATTTTCCCAACTATTTCATTTATTATATAGATTACTGTTTCCTTTATTGTATTATTATTTCCTTTATTATATAGATTACTGTCATTGCAGTTCTGCCTAAGAGTGAGGAAAATCTGGCTAATCTGAATTTTCTTGGGCAGATATATTTTAGAGTACAGATTTAACACTGCTGTAATTTGAGCATGACTAGTATTCTCATTTTGAAAGCACCTAAGATCACATTCTCCAGAGTATCAGATACACATGATTCAGAACCTGGGTGGGCTTTTCCCAGAATCTCACAAAAGAGATAATAGGACATCTATGTCCTACTCCTCCAAAAATATATTGCTAAGATATTTCACTGAAAAAGAGATATATAATCTTTTACTTTTTACTCCCTATCAATGCAGGTAAATTAATATAAGTATTATTTCTGTAATTTTAAAAGTTAACTGAAATTTAAATTTTAACAACACTTGATAATCTAATATCACTCAATTTAGTTTTCAGTGAAGCACTTAACAAATTTTACAAAACAAATTTTAGACTAATTTAAATACCATACAATCTGTTAAAATCTTGCATGTAATTCAGGCTACTATTTTTAAATATATAAAAAATTAGTACATAACAATGTGTACTTTTCTCAAATTTTATTTTCTTTCATTCATATTATACTTTCTCTATTCTATATGTAAGAATAATTGAATCATTTCTGCTTGTCTCAATAATGTATCACATTGATTGTCTTTTATTAATATTTAGGGCATATGTTTGCTCTAAAATCACTAGATTGGTTAACTAGAGACATATAGATTCTTTGAGCTTTTATGGAACTATTTTAGATGGAGCTAAACTATAATATTTGAATCGAGTTTCCATCTTTACATGTAATAGTATGTGTTGCATGTTGCATAGGAAAGGGAGAAATTGGGCTTTGCTTCTATTCATTTTGATGATCCAAACTGGTCCTTATGTCTTCTAATTCCAATATGTATCATGTTCCCTGGTGAAACTGATTTAACTGAGCTGATACTAAAGCAAAAGGAAGACACTAATAATATAAAGCAGAAGTACTGCATAATCAGGCATGCCTGCCAAAGTTCTCATTCTCCAGATGAACCTCTGAAACTGGAAGCACCCAGAAAACACTTGAACTGTAGACAGCTATTTGTAAATGTGCATAAAAGAAACTATATAAATTACAAACATAAGCATACACATGTATAACAGTGTATAATTTGGAATAACTTAAAATTCAAAGAATAATACTGAGACTGAAAAAAAGTGATCATGGAATTATGTCAAGAACTGGTTTTTACAATATTATTTCTAGCAATTGAAATGGAACATAGTTTTATAGGCCTTTGGTAAATAGTTTCTAAAAGTTTGAAAGATAATGCTCTTCAAAATTTTCCATTGCTTAAAAAGTATGCATCTAGGTATTTAATATTCTATATACCCATGCTTCTCTTATCTGTCTTTAAATTTTATTGTTTTCTTCTAGGACTGGTCAGAATATGTAAATAATATTAGTTAAATTATTTTACTTTTATTAAAAGACTCACAAATGTGCTACTAAAATTATTATCTACTCTTTACAGCAGATAAACTGTACCTCAATAAGCTGTTAAATTGTATTTAAAAACATTCATGTGAGGCAGACTCACTTATGTTTAAAAGTTGGTGATATGATTCAGTTGAAAAAGATTTGTTGAATACCCTGGTAAAGGAATGAACTGTACTCAATGCTTAGTTCCTAAAAAAGATGAAAGCATAGGATTCAGAAAATTTACAAAAGGATATATTTCAATTTGCATTAAAAGATAACCTTATGAAATAAAAAGTAAGGATGGGCTCAATTAAGATTTACATAGGTTTACAGAGGGCTTTGGAAGATTAAGAAGGATCTTGCTTTTTATCTTTCTTTTGTTGTTTTGCTCTTTGGAGTAGAAAACTGTGTTATATGAAAATTGTTTTTGCAAGTCAGGGAGTATGCATGTGACTAAAATAGATGTACTAAAGCCAGATGGTTTTTGAAGGTCCATATATGGTAGGTGATTATGAAAGTTTTATAGTATGATCCTCAAATATTATTCAATTTTGTCCTTTCTACATGCAGAAAATTCCTAGTCAATGGACAAATGTTGGGCAAATCAAAATAATTAACACAGAGAAAGATGTAAAAAATTGAGTTTCAAAAGTTTCTCTACATTATGATTCAGAGAACTTCAGATAAAGAAGAAAACAAAGGGCTAGCAAACAGAAACTGAAGGAGTTGGTGGAACAGAGGCTTTAAATTTCAAGAGCTGTCAAATTACACAGTTGAAGGAGCAAGGTAGGCAAGGAATTTGTGGTCAAAATCAAAGATGGTTGGAGCTATGGAGCAATTTGGCAAACAATTGGATCAGGTTTGCTACGATTTTACATGGAAAGGGAAATTATTAAGGGAATTGTATGTGTATCCATGTGAAGTTTGAGTCACTTATGGTAATGATAGAAGTAGGAAAAAAGAGAAAAAATCAGCATTAGTCACCTTTTAAATGGATGAAGGGATGGGATATGACCATGAATATGGCAGATAATAACAAGCAAGACTGGATAGAAGTGGTAAAAATAAATTGAGTCATATTTTAAAGAGGAGTGGGGAGTGTTACCTCAGAGGATTATAACAAATTTTTGGGCAATTTAAAGAAATGAAAGAACTCAAATAATACCTTCTGACATTGAAATACAAATATATGATGACAATATTTCAAGAAATACTGTATACTCTGATTCAATTAAGACAAAAAAGTAAGAAGAATAATCTCAGAAAGACTGAGGATGTTTGAAGAATTTGGTGAGAATGGAGATCTATTTAACAAAGCACCATAAGAAATGAACCAAAGGGATGGTTGATTTAGGTGCAGCAATATAAGAAAATCAGTGGGGATAAAGGAAGAGATAAAATCTAAATGCTAGGGTTTTTCAATTTGAGTGTTAATTGATGAATTAGGTGAGTCTGTGTGTAGTAATCTAAACAATCTCTTCAAATGAAGTGGTACTCAGTCGAGGACAAACATTATGTAAGAAGTACTTAGGGTACAAAATTTAAGGACGCTTTCACTTTCAGCATGAGGATCTATAGGATTGACTCTTCAACCTCCCTGATAGAGAGCCATCTTAAATTTAAAGCCTTATATTCCAATCCTTTTTCAAGTTATTTCTGCCCTAGTGCTTTAAGAAAATTCCCTCAGTAAGTCTTTGGTGTTGGGACCTTTTTTTTCTCAGAGATTTCAGCCTCTGCACTTGCATGCATGCTAAATTATGAAGACACACAATTATTTATTTACTTATATTGTGGCTTGTGCCACTGATTGCTCTTTGTCCTAGTATTACACTCTTCTGCTTCTATAGAATCCTGGGTGGTAAATATAATGTTCTCTCATTATTCTTTAAAAAGTTTGTTCAATGTTTCTTAAAATGGTTTTGCCACAATCTAAAAACAACAGCATTGAGGACATTGATCTGAATCTCAATTGCCTTACAAACAACTATAGAGATTTTTAGTTTGCTAGGTTTCCCATCAAAAAAAAAATAATTTCATTTTGTATTTATTTAGTGGATAATCTTATTGGATGATTTACACCTTTATAAAAGTTTGTGCTCTGATTCATATGGGTCCTGAACAACTGAATTTCTGTCTATACATTTCACACATTTTTAGTTTATCTGATGAAGTCATTTTTCCAGTATATTTTAACTTCTTTTCTAGTATATAAATAAGCATTAGGAGGATTGCCATGAGTTTTAGGCCCACCTGGGCTACATAGTGAGTTCAAAGCCAATCTGAACTACACAGTTAAATCCTATCTCAAAAAAAGCCAACATAAAATAAAATAAATTAGTAAAATATGTGGCATTCAGTACTACAAATAGTAAAGAGATCTTAAACCAACAAAATTCCAGAGATTTAGATCCTTTGTTGGAAAGATCAGCACCTTGGAGAGCACCCTCACATCTTGGGTTACCACTATGGCCCTTGTTTGCCTGGTGCTCATACTTTTCTCCTTGGATGTGATGTGTGATTTGATCTTTTCTCCTTGGATGTGATGTGTGATTTGCTTCCAAGCAGTAGAATATAGCCAAGAGGACAGGGTGTAAGACACATGTAAGTGAAGATGATTCTTAAGATTGCAATCTATCTTGCTAGAAGACTGTTTTCTCTCTTTGACTTTGAAGAAATAGCTTCCATATTGTGAGATGCCAAACAAAGAAATCCATGTAGTTAAGAACTAAGGGGGACTTCAACATAAAAGCTTACTAAGCACACTGCCAACAATATGTAAATCTGAAAGCAGATTCTTCCCTAGAAGAATGGATCATAGGCATCATTAGCACCTTCACTAAAGAATAATGAGAGTGGAGCAGAAATTCAGCTGAGCTGTGCTCTAATTTCCTACACATAGGGAGTGTGAAATAGTAAATATACACTTTTTAAAGATGCCGGACTGGTGGTAATATTACATAGCAATATATCATTAACACATATAAATGCACATGAAAACAAGAATCCAAGGAAAAAATTAAATAATGAAATATTACTATTTTTGTGTTTCTGAACTAAAATTTGAGCCAGCAGATTAAAAGAATTTATTGAGCTTCAGGCACATTTCATGGTAAAAATTTTCTGAGTGTAGTAAAATCCTGAAATACAAAGAAAATAATAGAAATAAGCTAAGCATGGTGATACATTACTATAGTCCCAGTTCAGGGGAGGCTGAGGCAGGAGAATTGTTGAGAGTTCAGGCCTGCATGATCTACAAAGTAATTCAAAGCCAGCCTAAATGCATAGTGAGACCTTGACTCAAAAAGCTAAAAAAATAAATAAAATGTTCTATAAATGTAGAATAAGTCACTTAAAAATGATTCAAACTGCCATCAACAATGGAAGATGGTAGATAATCCTCAATGACTGCCACAGCAAGTGGAATGAAGTTCTAGATTCCTGAATTCAAACATTTCAGGGCAAATGCAAGACACCTGTAGAATATACAGCTCGAGAAGAAGACAAATAGAAACTTGAAAACATACGTAAAGAAGGTCCCTAATATAACAATAAATGTATCAGAACAGTGACCTCAACATGACAGAAAATGTAAAAGAGGGCAATTAAATTACTTAGTTAATTTAAGCTCTAATGAATAGTGGTAGACTGAGTAGGAATATTGTTTCTTTAAAAATAAATTTATTTTTAAATGATACATAGAAAATTTGTACTTATTTATAAACTACTATGTGATGTCTCACTAATGAACACATTATACAATGGTTGAAACATATCTGTCTCCTGGTGCTTTTAGCACTTATTAGCAGAAACAGTCAAAATCCTTTTCTCTAGCTTTTAAAAATATAGAGTACATTATCATTATCTATAGTTATCCTGTTAGACAGTAACAGATCAGAGCTTGTTAGTCCTAAGTACATTTTAACACCTATTGATCAATATCATTAAAAGGAACACTCCATAAGAATGTCATACCGTACACCTACTCCAAAGCTCCAGAAGATTTTATAAGAGTTTAAAATGTGGGAAAAGTTCAAAATCATGAAAATTCAGTTGTAAAATTTTGATATAAATGATGTAGTTCTGTTTGATTTTCACAATAAATGACATCTGAAATTATAGAAAACTCTACCGAAACATCCAAATATTATTCAATAAATATGTTAAGTCAACCAGCAGACATTAGTGCTGTGTGTGGATTTGCATATACACATTCTTGCATTTGGATTATAGTAATCCATGGCTGTAAATTTGCCACAGATTGCAAACAAAAGATTGTATACACATACATGTGTACACACATAATAATGAATGTCTTACATTCTTAAGATACATTATATATGCAACAAAAAATTGCTCTGAATTGTCCTCAATTAGTATGTTTTCTTTATACTGTTTTATATCTAGCAAAAAATCATGAAATTCCCCAGGCCAATTTGAAATCTAGACATTTAAGGCTTCTTGGAGTTCCTAAAACTATCTGCCCTTAGACTCTTTCTGAATAATCTTGCAAATAATTAGTAGTATATTTATTTTTAAGTATGTATCAATGTGACAGTATCAACATTAGAATTCAACAACCAAATCTTCTGTAATTAGTGTCTGTGTTCTTGTTAAATTTCTATTAATCTGTCAGTTTCTAATAGGGACATTGTCATTTTTATTGTTATAAAGTTAACAGTATAACTAGAACAGACTTAAAAGCCATAGGTTACAGGTTAGGAATGTGGAGGTAATAATGTGCAGAAATCCACCTAGGCTAAACACTGAGCTCTTAGCTCCCAGATCAGTGCTCTTTTCCACTATGTAATTACTATATAACAATTAATGAATAATTTGTGTATAAACTGTAAAAACATAAAATGTATGGAAATCAAATAAACAAACATGGAGCCATCTTTCCCTTTTAGTAATTTCATATAAGGTATTGTCAAATCATATCATGTCTTCAGCATTCAGTAAAAATATTTCCCAAACTTCTTTTACAAAATTCATTTGGAAAGTTTTTCAAATCCATAGATTCTGGAGTCTCAATTGAGTTTGTTAATCAAAATTTTGCCATTACAAATTATCATGGTTTTTGTTGTTATTAATTGATGATCCCATAATGGTATTGGACTATAATTCAAATTTAAAAATTGTATTGAAATAATAGTTAATAAAAGAGAAACAAGATTGATAAACTGAAACATTATCTCACTGGAAATAGAATTTCCCTAAGAGGAAACTCTCAAATATTTTAAAAATTGAAAATGAAATAAATGTATGGAGAAGACAAATACTTTTTAGTAAGAAAAAGTATGTTTTAAAACTCACCATCTGAGAAAGTATAAAGTGCATTTCAAAAAAGACTATCAAAACAAATTATCTAGATTTCAAATTGACCTGGCTGATTTCATCATTTATTGCTAAAGACTGAAAGTTTGTAATGAATGAGGATCCAGAATTCATCATCCTTTTTTACTTCTGCCATCTCCATACCTCCTTAATTTTCTATGTAATTTTTTTTACTGCGAATAAGGGAATTTATTTTTTCATGTAGAAAAACTGAATCTCAGAGTAGGCTATAAATCTAGAATGACCAAGGAATATTACAACAAAGGAAGAAAAGTAAATATAGTTCAGGAAAACTCTAAATAAGGGAAAATGTTTTAGAACAGCAGTTATATTCATTCAAGCTATTCTTTGTAAAATGTGTTCCTACAGATTACATTGACATTTCTTTCTTTAATTAGATATGTCAGCCATCTATAATTTAAAATGACTTGCATTCTCATTATCTGATGGAAATGCTATTGTTAATACATAATACATTGACAACAAGAAAAAAGATAGCAACTTACATTCCTTTAAAGTATAAATATACATGCATGACAAACTAAATTACATACACAGTTATAAACAAATGTTTAACATCACAAGATAAATTACTTCCTTTTTGTTCTATATGTTCCATTCCATAATTTACATTTAATTTCTGGATTACTATTTTTGCATCATAGCCTGTATAAAACTTTTTCTATAACTTTAAAGTTAAACAACAGATATTTACAAACATTTCTGTTTGCAAACAGAGGCAGTTGACAAAAGTTTGCTTCCATTATGGTACTCCACATCAGGTGATGAACATGACCTCATCTTCCCCACAGGAACACCAACTAGCCATCCTCCACAGAATAGTGGAATGAATTAAGTCCAAGAATAGAAGTACTGACCACTGTAATTTGCAAAAATGTAGTGAACTACACATTTTGTAAATATTACACCTGTGTCAGTCCTTGGGAATTGTTATGGTTTGTGTCTGGGTGCCTCCCCAAAGCCTCATGAAGTCATGGAGAGGGATGTTAGTGGAGACTGAATTTAGAGTTTATGATTGGTTCATTGTCCTGTGATAGGATTGGGGATCTGGGTACCACACCCACTCTAGATTGGGTATGCTACATACAATATAAGGGAGAAAAAGGAGACTTTCTCCTCCTCCTCTTTGGCTCCTGTTAGTTTTGGTATCTTCCACCACCATGAACTGTTGCTCCTTAGCCATGGAGCCAGCCGATTGTACACTGAAATCTCCACAAATTATGAGCTGAATAAACTTTTCTTCCTTAATTTTGAGTTTCAGGCATTTTGTCTCAACAATGAGTAACTAAAAGATCAGTATAATAATGATTTAAAAACTTGACTACATAACTTAGATAACTTATTTATTAAAAAGTAAACTCAATTGTGATATGCTAACAATTCATGCTTTTGATCATACATAAAAATCTTGTTGATCTTAATAGCTATGTCAAATAAAATTCGTGATTGCTCCTCCATTTCTGAAAATTAGCTCTCAGTTCTTGTGCATGGTAAGACAGAAGTCTTCTTGTCTGGCTGGCTCTGTATTTACTGAAGGGGTTCAACTGTGGATCACATTTTGTTACCAGCTGGCTGGTGGGTTCTTCTCTAAATTCAGAAAGCATTACATGTAAAGAATCAAAAGAAGACTTAGTAATAGGTATTCATCTTAGAAAAAAGCAAAGGCAGCATTTATTATAAATGATAAGCAAAATGATCCCAGGAAGATCAACCTGGGAAGGGCCCTTGAAAGGGTTGCCAAAGGGACTGTATTGTCTAGAGGTTTTTATAAACAAAATGACTGCATCTCTGTAAAATTGAGATCAATCTATGAGATTACAATCCAGAAAGTTTGACAGAAAACTTTAAGAAATGGTGAGCCTATAAGAGCTCAGACTAGTACTACGGTAGACTTGCTTTTCAACAAAACATTAATTATAACTTTAAACAGCTAATCTAAAGAAAACTTTGTTTACTGTGCCTCCGGTTGTCTTGGCCTTGATCACTGACACATTCTGCACCAAAAGTGAGTAGAAACTACATCATTAATAAAGTTAGAGATTGTACTATTTGAATGGCGGTAAAGCTGCTAGTTAGAGTTTATTGTAAAAGCTATAGAGCATCTCATTTATTGAGGCTCCTAGGAGATCAGTAGGAAAAAATCAAAGCCATAATTTTGGGATACTTTAACTGTCCAACTATTAGAAATATTCACACACTTTTTTTCTTTCTGTATATTAAAGCCAGGGTCTTCCTACTGAGTTACATATTCATTTCACTTTCTATTTTTCATTTAGTGGCAAGGACTCACTAATTGCTCAGATGTCTGTGATGGACTAGAATATGCAGTTCTCCTGCCTCAGCTCTTCAGGATGCTGGGATTTTAGGTTTATGTCTCCATG
>PVJX010021121.1:0-32351 GCA_004027295.1 Dolichotis patagonum
CAGGCTGGCCTTCAGCTCACTTTGTAGCCCAGGCTGGTTTTGAACTCAGAATGATCCTCTTGCCTCAACCTCCCAAGTGCTGGGATTACAGGTGTGTGCCACCACGCCCAGCTTTCTTCACCCTTTCAAATGTGGGTCCTGTTTTGTTGCTCCCTGAGAAGCAGTTCTGTCCCTTAGGCTGAGTTTTGTTTCATTTATTACCCAAAAGCTCTTAGATATTCCTCCCCAGGGCACCAATTCCCTTGTGCTGACAAAA
Source organism: Dolichotis patagonum (assembly GCA_004027295.1). Taxonomy (NCBI): domain Eukaryota; kingdom Metazoa; phylum Chordata; class Mammalia; order Rodentia; family Caviidae; genus Dolichotis; species Dolichotis patagonum. The sequence continues at coordinate 257 of PVJX010021121.1, forward strand.
TACACTTTTTGGCCAATAAGGGCATTTATGCACCACTGTCACACTGCAGCTGGAACAGAAGCTGTTAGTGACATTTTACGTGACCTGAGTGTTTCTCTTTTGCCCCAAAATGACTTACCTTGCTGTGAAGATAGCTGAAACCTCTATGGAGCAAATGATTTTAAAAACCCCATATGTAGATTCCCTTACATTTTATTGTTTTACTGTTCTACTGTGGCAGTGCCATTCTACCAGGTGGCCTTGGCTACCTTTATGGATCTGGGAGAGAGGTACCTTAGGTTGGTTTCCTTCTGGCATTGTGTAGTATGGGCTCATTCCAATTCTGCCTCAAGTAAGGTCCCTCTTCTGCCCTGCAAAGTTGATTTACCTGTGAGCCAGGCCAGCAAGTGCCTGCCAGTCTGATGCCTTGTGCTAACTTCTTCCCTCTCTGCTTCTACCATGCTTCCAAGCAGCAGCTACTCCATCCGCCACTCGATAAGTATGCCAGTCATGAGGTAAAGTACGCTTGTTCCCTGTTTCTTCAGAGCTGTGGTATCTCTGGGTGGGGGCAGGGCAGCACCCATCGGTTATACCTTGTGTTTCTTATATCCCCAAATGCAGGATACCATTCCCTGGCAGCTTCCTGTTGGCTAAGGACTAGAAAAGACCCCTTTAGACTGCAAAGAACTCATGGAACTGAGGCTTCTATCCTGAGGCCTCTAGAGCAGCAGTCCCAAACCATTTTTGGTACCAGGGATCAGAGAACAGCTGTAAATACGGATGAAGCTTTGCTTGCCTGCCTGTCTGCCACACACTTCCTTCTATGTGGCCTAGTTCTTAACAAGCCACAGAATGGCACTGGTCTGTGGCCCAAGGGCTGGGGACCCTTGCTCTAGAGGAGTCCATTCTGCTAAACTGGGCTCTACCCTGAAATTCCCAGGTTCTGGCCCTGGCTCCTTGCAGGGTCAGTAAGCAGAGGGTGGTAAGGCTGGAAGAGACAATGGCACCTCTGCAAGAGGCCTCTTTGGAGGCCTCATTTTTCTTAAGGATTCTCCAGGAACACCTGCAGCATGGTTTGTTGGTCTCATCTACTTGGTCAGGCATAGCATGGCTCAGCACGACCCATTTTTATTAGGGGAGTCCTTTTTTTGTTTGTTTCTTCTTGAGGCAGGGTCTTGCTGTATAGCCCAGGCAGGCCTCGAACTTACATTGCTCTTCCTGCCTTAGCCTCCCAAGTGCTGGGAGTACAGGCATGTACCACCATGCCTGGTGCATCAAGGGAGTCTTGGAGATCCAGTTGTGTGAAGCCATGGGATGGGGACTGGTCTATTTTCTCCTCTGCTAATTTACCCCTCCAGAACTGCTTCTGTAAGAGATGGGAGTGAAGGACTCCAGGACTTCCCACAGCCTTAGTGTAGAAGAGCCAAGGGTGTGTTGGTGGGGGGTGGGAATTGAGACATGGGCTTTGTAACTCCTGGTGACTTCAAACTAGAGATTCTTCTGCTTCAGCCTCTGGAGTGCAGGGATTATAGGTATGTGCCACCATACCTGGTTCCATGGATACATTTAAAGTGTGGCAGGGATGTGCCAAGTACTCAGGATTTGTAGTGCCTCTGTATGATGTCTGAGCTTGACTCATTGGCAGCTATCAGTTCTGACCTGGGGACTTGCTGGATGCTGGCTAGGCTCCTTATAGGGTATACCATCCCCTATCTGGTGGGTCACATTTTTCCTGCAAGAGCTCAGGATGTTGTCAGGGCTCCTGATAAGAACCTGGCTCTGAAGCCCTTCAGATTGAAGACGGTATCCCTGAGGTTGCTCTTCACACCCGTTACCTCTGCCCTTTCTCTTTAAAGGAACTCTGCCACCTTCAAGTCATTTGAAGACCGAGTGGGGACCATAAAGGTAATTGTCCCTGTGCTGTTAGTTCTCTATGGGTGTCATATGTCATGTCACTTTCTATTTATTGTAGACTCACTGTAGGAAGCTATTTAGAGAAGTATCTTGTACCTTTATAGGCTTTAGTCCAGTGTTCACATCTTGTATGGTCTCCTAAACAGGGCGCAAAGGCAGAGAACTTCCATACCCACCAGAATCACTCTGTGGTTCTTATACCATATCTACCTTCTCCTGCTCCTACTTTGCCAACCTCTAATCTTTTCTCAGTCTTTAGAATTTTGACACTTCAAGTATGTCACATAGTGGACATACAGTATATAGTCCTTCTTTTGTTTTGTTTTGTTTTGTTTTGTTTTGTTTTGTTTTGTTTTGACAGTCTTGCTCTGTAGTTCAAACTGGCCTTGACTTCAAGGCAGTCCTCCTGCTTTAGCCTCCCTCCTGAATGCTGATCCCAGGCTGCGTGGGCTACCATGCCCAGCAGCATGTAGCTTTTTGGGATTGGCCTCTTACTACGCTGCGTAATTCCCTGGGGACCCATCCATTCCTTTGCCTGTTAGTGACCTATTCCTTTGTTTCTTGCTGACCTAACTGCTCTTGCTTTCCCTGTCCTCTCCTCTTCCTTCTCTCCCATTCCACCCTGCAGACTGAACCTAGGCTATCTGTGTGGAGTAGCCCTTTTTTATATTTTGAAATGGTCTTGCTGAGTTGTATGGGGTGCCTAGAACTTGCAATCCTCCTACCTCAGCCTGCTGAGTAGTTTTTGTATTAAATAAGCTTACGTAGAGAGTTGAATGAGGTCTAGGACTTACCATGCATGTCCTCTACATCTCAGGTTTTGCTTTCTTGATCTTTTTCCTTCTGTAGTCTAAGGTTGTGGCTGGCAGAGAGAATGGCAGTGACAGCCTCCCTTCCCCAGCAGGGAGTGCTGACCCGCCCCTGCCAGATCACCCACCTTTCTAAACCTGTGATAGTGTCACCAAGCCATGGAACAGGTACAAGCACACCCTCATCATCACAACTGCAACCCTGCGCAATGGAGCCACCAGCTGGGGCGACTGAACAGTCAATTGTGAGGACAATCATGCCCCTCTACGTGCAGATGTGACCACTGTCTTCGCAAGAGTTACAGAATAATCCTGTATATAAATGTTTTACACTAAAAGTTCATAGGTGAAGCAGATCGCTGTGCTGTCCTTCTCAGGGCCACAGGAAATGGACAGGGTGGAGGGTCTGGGGGGATAATAGGCCCAAAGTTAGGCTCCTCTTGGGAATTTTGATAGCTCCCCAGAACTTGGAGGGAAGGAAACATATTAAGAATATGAAACAGGCAACATTTTCTGGCCTCCCCTCTTCTTTCCTGAACTAACAGATAGCATATGCTCACCAAGAGTGCACTGCTAGATCGCAGTTTTTGCCAGGAGATGCTGAATAAGAGAATTGTCCATTTTCTGAGACCTCAGAAACATTATCAGCAGCTGCCTAATTGTTACACTAATGCTCTAGCTTTGACAAGCAGATTTACTATTTTTTAAATGCAAGGGACTCCTCAAAAATTAAAATTTGACAAAGCAGCTTTAGCCTCATCATTAGGGTATATTCTTTGGACTCAAGCTGAAATTCAAGCCTTACATCGCCTAATACTGTGTGTGTGTGTGTGTGTGTGTGTGTGTGTGTGTGTGTGTGTGTGTTCTGTAATAGGTTTTGAGCATTGTGTACAGTTTTACATCTGGCCCATGTACCTTGCGTGCACCAATTAGTGTGTTTATTTCAGTGACACCTTCTAGTGTGAAGAACTTGATTCTCACAAAGACTGGCATTTCCTCTGGCTCCCTACTCTAGCCTAGGGGGCTTTTGGCTCTCCCGGGGCAGGAGGGGAAGAGAGAAAGAAACCCTCTGATTATAGCACCCGTGAACAAGATGTGCCTCTGTATAGCACTGATTGGCTGAGGCATGGCCCAGCCTGCCTGTTGCTGCACATAGGTTGCAGGAGAAGCACCACCAGCCCTGCAAGTCATGTTGGAAATGAGGCTTGGGATCAGCTGGAACTCTGCTGCCACCTTTTCTCAGGAGCTACAAAATTTCATTGTCAAACTGCCACACTCTGATAGCCTCTCTCACACTGGGGTCCTGCATGTCAGGAGGTGTGTCTGGAGGGGCAGCCGTGTGCCTTAGTGGCTCTTAGCAGGGCACCAAGACCTTGCCTGTTGTGTGCACGTTTGCATCTTGGACGCAGAAGGGGCTGCTCAGTGTCCACTTTTGTAAGATACGTGTCCTCTGATGACCAAGGATCCTTGGCCACTTCAGACACCCTTAGGGGGCTGCACAGCAAGCACAATGAGGATGCAGGGGCTGGAGGAGAGCACCACTTAGTATCCTTTTTCTATGGTTAACTGCCATTGGGGTATGTTGAGAAGGCAGATTGCAGTTGCAGGAATGGTTATTGATATATCTTTCTAAAATGAATAAATGAGCAATTTGTCAATAAAGCATCCCTTTGGGGAAAAATCCACATATGCTTATTGGATGTTATCTTCTAGAATATTGATAAAAGTATCGAGGAAACCAGTACGTGAATCCTTGCTGTCGTAAGCCCGCACTCTTTTGGGAGACAGGCAAGGGCCGGTCACAAACTGCAAATCTGTGATGCTGTGAAGGTAAGGGAATGAGGTGGCATCTCTGAAGAAATCCCATGAAGCCAGTTTCTCAGAGGCCTGCAGGGTCTTGCTTACAGGTTGACCCAGCATTGAGGGACTTGCCAGTGAGATAGGTTTGACCCTACTGAGGGGAACTCCCTGCCGCTGGGAGCATCTAGCTCAGTTACAGTTGAGCTGTTCTGGTGTAGACCACTGATATTGGGAAGGTTGTGTTGACCCTTACTATGATGCTGGGTCACATCTCAATTCAGGGACCTCACCAGGTTGAAATGGGTAATGGAAAGAAGAGGATCCTGGTCCTTAGGCCACCATTGTGAGGGCTATACACAGGGGCATGAAACCCCATGGTCACAACATTTCTTTGAAGATATGATTGTGTTTTACAGATGAGGGGGCTATTTGATATAAAAATGGTAACTGAAACCCCCAGAGTTCTAAAATGAACAAGGCAAGTTTGGAGGTGGCTCAAGTCAGAAATGCTAAGATGACACAGATGAGGCCCTCCCTCACCTAGGGTGGACCTATAGGTTAGGTCCAGAGAGCAGAGGTAACAACCAGTGTAGGCTGGAGCTTGAGGTCCCATCAGCTGTTCAGGGAAGGATGTAGTTCTGGTAGCTGTGTCCAACTTTGCCTCTCAAGGAGTCTTAGATGGGAGGTAGGTAGCTGTGCATGTGACTAGATGGGGTCCTGAGAGTGATGTACAGACTCCTTGTGGGTTACATGTTTCAAGACAAGTTTATTCACAGGGTAAAAAGAGTGAGGCTGGGCATGGTGGTACATTCCTATAATCCTAGCACATGGCTGACACAGGAGGATCACTGGTTTAGAGGCCAGCCTGACCTACATAGTAGGACAGTGTCTTTTAAAAAAGATACACAGGAGTGCTCAGATACGGGCTTCCATTTCCCACCCAACGCAGTGGTTCATTGTGCATTCTCCTAGTGTTTCTCCATGTAACATCACAGAAACGTTTTATCATTTTCTTCCCTTTCTTACTAAAAAAAAAAATAAAACACAAATCTTGTCATGGTTTGTATCTAAATGTTCCCTGAAAGCCTCATACACTAATAGGTAGGGCTTTTCAGAGCTGGCTAGATCCAGGGTGTAATGCCAGGATTCAGGGTGCCCCATCCTTGGGGTGCTTGGCAGGTAGGTTGAATGAAATTTTAAAGGCAAGCTTCCTTGCTGCTACTGGCAGTTGCCGCTTGGCTGTCTTCTGCCTGTCCTGCTTTGCCGTGGACTGTTTCTCCTTTGCCATGCCACCCTCCCTTGAAGCCAGCTGACTATAGACTGAGATCTTTATAAACTGAGCCACAGTAAACCTTTCCTCTAACTTGGGGTGTTAGATGTTTTGGTCTCAGTAGTAAGAAAGGTAAGACAACTTTTTTGGGGGGAGGGTATCAAACTCAGGATCTTGCACTTGCCTGGCAGGCACTTACGCCACTGAACCATTTCCTTGGCCACCCTGCTTTTTGTAATGATACTGTCTGCAGTGTTCCTGCAATAGTGTAAGACCTGGGCAGTGGGGGGGGGGTGTAGAGAACTTCCACTCGGGTCTACCCCTAGTGGAGCGCATGTGAGTCTGCCCCTGTGGGAGTTCTCACTGGGAAGCCACTGTAGTGGGAACATCAAACCTTGGGGGGAGGTTCAGCGGTAATAGGGTTTGGCCCCAATGTAACAGAAAGTTCAGTATCCTTGAATCACATGACATACCGCCAGACACAACTGGGCTGGTAATAGCAAATGATATCACCATTGCCGCTTACGGCCAGTATTTACTATATGTTGGAGGTGGATTCCATGCAGTCTTTTTTTTTTTTCTTTGAAACAAGGTCTTCCTATGTAGCTTAGGCTGTCATCAAACTCATGGCAATCCTCCTACCATGACCTATGAAGTACTGGGATTACAGGCACCACCATGCCCAACTCCAGTCTTTGTTTATTAAGCAAATACTTTAAGATGTTCTCTGGGTTAGTCTGCTAGGCCTTGCGGCAGAATAGTGAGTCTGATGTGGATCCACTTGTTGGAAAAGATGGGATGTTCTCAAGTCTGAGTTAAGGTGTGGTGAGAGCTTTTTGGATGAGCAAATGGAGGGCACACCTGAATGTAGCACAGGGGAGAAGCAGCCACACCTAAAGCCTCAGAATGAGGATGGTGTATCTGACACATCAGAGGTAAAAGTGAGACTCCAGAACTGACAACTGGCAACCCTTAACAGGTATCTTCCTGTTTTTGTGGTGCTGCGGATCAAACTCAGCTTCCTGCCTGCTAGGCATGGGTGTACTGCTGAGTCCGAGTAGGAAAAGATTGGCTTGTCTGTAAACCTTGCAACAATGACAGTTAAAGACCAAAAAGATGGGTTAAGATGGAGTGGGAATGGGGGCAAAATCTGTTGGCAAAAGAAACTGGATTGCAGTGAGTCCTAGGAAGCATTTGATGTTATTTGCTTTTTGTGCTGGGATTGCACCCAAGCCCTTTGCTCTGAGCTACATCTCCAGCTCTTATTTTTTTGAAATAGGCTATTGCTTAGTTGCTAAATTGCCCAGGGTGAGTCTGACTTTGATCCATCTGCCTTATCCTCCCTAGTGCTGAGATTACAGGTGGGCCCCACAAAGCCTGGCTGCGTTGTTTCTAAACTGACTGGTAAAGTTGGGTGTGGTCACTGCCATCTACAATCCCAGCACCTGGAAGGCTGAGGCAAAAGGATGTTCAGTTGGAGGCCACCTGTGCTACCTAGAGACCCTGGCTCAAAAAACCGGACCCCCAAAACCAACAAGAGCAAAAGTGACTGCTGATGGAAAAATGGTGGATAGGGAAGGGGTAGAGCACGGCAGCCGGCGCCCTGGCTGCAGAGGTCGTTTGGTCCGCTGTAGGATTCAAACACTGGAGAAATAGCACACTTAAGAGCAAGTGATAAGGAAGGGTGACTAGGTTTCCAGTCTCATCGGGTCGACGGACGGGATGAACCAAGGTTTGGCCGACACAGGGGAAGGTGGAATCGAAGTTCCTTTCAGCCTCAGCAGGCTACCGCGTGCAGGTGATTCCGGGAGCCGGCCGGGGAATTGGCGGTGCTAGCTGAATGACCGGACGGGAAGGAAGTCCCCTCGGCTATATCTTACCTAGTGGCTCTGATAGGGTGTGAGGTCGCCGCGCCAGCTCCCCCTCCCAAGTTCTTTGATAAGGACAGTTACATTTTTCTAACTGGGTAAAGCACTGAGTAAACAACCGCAAGTCAATCCGGCATTTATCTTTCCTAACAGCCTTCCCTGGGTCGCAGCAGCCACCTGAGGCACTCGGGGTCTCCGAATGCTGCCTCCGCCTCCTTACGTCGGCCCTGCCTTTGTGGGCGGAGGGAGCTTCCGGCCCTCGCCTCCCGGCGCACCGCCCCCTGGTTAGTCGACCCCGCCCATGTGGGGGCGGGGGCTCCGCAGGTTGGCTCTCTCGGCACTCCAAGACCAGCGGTCGCTCGCGGCTCGGTTCTTTGGAGGGCGGGGTTGCCACACAGCGCGCTGGGCGCATGCGCTGGTGGCCCCTTTCGCCCCCTCCGACCCGTCAGAGCCCACGTCCTTCCGAGGGCGTGCGCGCTGGTGCGGGTGCGTGCGTGAGCGTGCGTGAGCGTGTATGAGCGTGCGCGTCTCCGCCGCCGCCGGTGCTGCTCCCGCGCCCTGTGCTGCTGCCCGCGACTGCCAGGATACCCTGCCTGAGGAGTGTGTCGGCTGGCTGCCAGCAACGCCGCGGAGCGGGAGTGGAGCCGCGAAGCCGGCGGCAGGCGGCGGGCGGACAGGTGAGCTCGAGGCAGCTTGGCAGCGGGCCTCAAATCAGGCGAGGGCCGAGGGCCGCGGGTCCGGCCTCTCGTAGCCGGAAATGGCGGCGACCCTCGGCGGCTGGTGGGCAGGCGGCCGAGGCGGTGGGGGAAAGGGTGTGGGTCTGCTGTAGGTCTGGGTCCGGGCCGAACGAGGCCGAGTTCGGCCTGGTGCCGGGCGGGGCAGTGCGGTGCGCCTCCGGGGCTTTCCAGGCCAGCCGGGTCCACGCGCACGGCTCAACCTCGCAAGGTCCGGGAGACCAGAACCCTTGGCTTAAGAAGCCAAGTAGTTGAGACACCGATTCATACAGCTCTGGTAGTCAAAAATTGCTTCTTAACGCTCTGAAATTATCTTTTAGGTATTGTAAATTTCAAAAACATTTGGCTTGTAAAATACCTGCTTTACGGCATTTTGCGTCGTACTTTTACGTAGGTCATTAGGGATTCATCTATTCAGGCTCTAACTTGTCATTTTAAGCGGCTAGGTTAAGAACTCTTTACATTTGCCTGTGAGATGGTTCCTCAGACTTCATCCAGTTGTGTCTCAGGGGAAAAGAAAGCAGAAGTTTCAGCTTTGATTTTGGATTTGGATTTGATGGGAGGGATTTGGGTTACTCTTTGGATGTGCTAACCAGCTGGTCGTAGCCTAATAGGTGTTGTGCCTGAATTGTTAAGAGCTTTTGTCTTTAGTAATTTGTCTGTTTCAGTAAAACCTGTTTGAATGGTAAAAACAGTTATGTTACTTTCTTGTCATGATTGCTTGAAGGCAAAACTGTACTTAATGCTTCTAAGGTAATTTTCACTTAATTGCTTTGCTGTCTTTTAAAAAAAAATGTTCTGCAGAGTGTGGGGATTGAGTGAACTAACAGGAGGTGAAATTAGATTTTGGAAGTTTCAACTAGTGTGTCCACATCTCTGTGTCAGTGATGTAGGACTCAATGGCTCTGTATGTCAGACTGTGTATCTGCTCTAGTGAGGCGTCTAGATGTAAACCTTTGTGGAGGGGGATGGCCTGTCAGTCCCTGCAAGGTCTGAGACCCCTGACTCACTTTGTTCCCACTCCAGTAGTCTTCTTGTTGGTCTCTGAACAAAGTGATAAGCTATGTCCCTGGGTTTGCCTGGAATGCTCACTTTTTCATGGCTGTCGGAGACATTCCATAATTACACTACTTATAATTTTTCTACCTTCTACTTCTTGACTTTCTTCCCTGCCTAATTTCCACCCACAGCTGTTGATCCTACTGATTTCTTATTTAGTACTTACCATATTTGACATTTTTCTCTGAGGTAATAATCTCCATAGGGAGATTATTCTTTCATGAAAGAGTTGCTGGTGCATAGTGTGTGCTCTGTAAGTATTTGTCAAATGAATGGAAATGAGAAGCTTAGCAGCAGTAATGCCTTGTGTGGCCCTACCACCCAGAAATCATTGTGGGTGAGTACTGAGCACAGGGTTCCTGGGAAGTGTATAGTGAGTACCTTGTACCTTCAGGGCAGAGCTGCCATCTCCCACCTATTGATTGAGGAAAGGGGAGCCAGTTAAGAGAATGACCAGAAGGATGCATAGAACCTTCCTATAAATTTTCATGCAGCTCTCCATCTGTAATTATTTCAGAGTTTAAAAAGTTTTTAAAAATTGCTGGCATAGTGGTGCATGCCTGTAATCCCATCACTCAGGAGGCTGAGGCAGGAGGATCACCATGAGTTTGAGATCAGCCTCTAGCCTGAACTACGTAGTAAGACCCTGTCTCATTAAAGCTAACCAAGATAAAAGTTTTTAAAATTCAGATCTGGCACTGGTAATAATGGCCTTAGATTTAAAAACAAAACTTTTTTCTTTGGTTACTGGTACTTCTTTGTGACATGAGACGATTGGGATGAGGTAGTCATTTGTCCTGCTTTTTCTTCAGAACTGCATGAGAGTGAACAGTACCTGATGCCCTCAGCTGAAACCTTGGCCCGAGCTCTGTGACAGCTCAGTAGAGCCTTCTTTATAACTAAATCCAAGACTTCCACCTTAGAGTGTGTACCTCTGTGTTCCTGAGGCCAAGTCTGTTAGTGTAGTCTTGGTCCTTTTTTTTTCTTTCCTGTTTGAGACAGGGTTTTTCTAAATCCAGGCTAGCCTTGAGCTCATTATGTATCCTGGATTGGCCTCAAACCCACAGGGATCCTCCTGCTTACCTTTCCTGAGTGCTGGAATAACAAGCATGAGCCACCATGCCTGGCTGGGCTTGGCCTTTTGATCACGAGTGCCTTTTGTTGCAGAGAGTGACACCTCTGGCCCAGTGTAGAACCCACTGTGGCAGTCTGTCTTGCTCAGGGTCTCCCCATAAATAATTATCAGGTTTAGACTCCTGAGAGTCAGGTTTATTCTAACTCTTTATTAATCACCTACTTGGGCAGAACCCCATGAAAGCTTCCAGTGTTGAACTGTTAGAGGTGAAGTGTGTGGTGTCTAGACAATAGTAGATGCTGAGCAAATGTTTACTGTATGACTGGCTAAAGTGCAGTGAGACTAAGAGTCATAATAAGATACAGTTTCATCTAGCGAAGAGGTTTACTTCTAAAGTCATGGAGTGTATAGTACTGCATATGAGTGAGCCACATCAGCAAACAAAACACTTTCCAAACCCCAAAGTCTTCAGCAGACTGACTAGGGAGGCATTTGTGCAAATAAAGCATGAGGACCAATCCCACATTTGAGGACCCTTAGCATCTCAAGGTGGTCCTTGTAAGTCTCCAGATGTTTTGTATGCTGAGCAGTTAAAAATGTAGGACTTGAAACTGGGCATAGTGGTGCACACCTGTAATTTCAGCACTCTAGGAGGCTGAGGCAAGAGGGTTGTATATTAGGCAGTTTAGTGACTTAGCAATACCCTGTTTCAAAATAAGAAAAGGACTGGGAATGTAGCACAGTGCAGAAGCTTTGGCTTTGGTCCCCACTACTGGGGAAACAAAAAAGGTATTTGGGACTAGGGGTATAGTTCAGTGGTAGCATGCTTGCCTAGTGTGTGCTAGAACTTGGGTTCCCCAGCTCTGGAAAAAAAAAAAAAAAAACCTTCTAAAATGAGGTTTAGTGTTTGCTTTGGCAACACATACACTAAGATGAGGTTTATTCTTTGCTGCAGAATTTTGTGCCATGAACATAGTTTTTTTCTTCAGCCACATCTCCTGTTCCTTCCTAGGCTCCCACATTGTCAGGGCTCCTTTTGTCTCCAAGCCTCTGCACTCTGTAAAATGTGGGGAATGGTTCCCATCCCACCTGCCTATTGGAGGAACAAGAGATGATAAATCAAAAGATATTTCACCTACTGCTTCCTAAATAGAATTGACACAGATGTTGAAAAATGGTGATAGCTTTATTATATGAAAATACTATCCCTAAAATACCCCTGATCTGACAGCCTGGACTGCTGTACCAGGGCTGCCTCAGATAATGACAACCCCTGATGAAGATTAGCAGCTGGTCTGTTATCAGTCACTGGTAATTCAGCCTGGAAGATTTAAGGATTAGATTACCCAACAACCTCTAGTGCAGATTCTGTTTTTCCTGACACCTTGCATTCACTTTGAGCATACTGTACTTATGAAAAAGTGTGTTCTGCTTTACTTACGTATTTATTTTTTTTGAGTACTTGGGATTTAACCCATGGCCTTCACACTGAACTATATCCCCAATAACTTTATTTTTTATTTTGAGACAGTCTGACTAAATTGCTGTGTTTCCCAGGTTGAATTCAAATTTGTGATCCTCCTAGCTCAGCCTCATAGAGTACCTGGATTATGGGTGTGTACCACCATGAGGTGCTATAGATAGATACAAGTTACCTTTTGTTTCATTTGTGTTGCTTTAAATTGAACTCACAACCTCCAGCTTGCCCGACAGGCGTTTGGGCCACTGAGCTAAGTCCCTGGTCTGTGTTGCTTTTTGGGGTGAGGTCTTACTATGTAGTTCAGGCTGGCCTTGAACTCACTGTACTCCAGTTTGATCTTGAGTCATAGCAGTCTTCCTACCCCAGCCTCCCAAATGCTGGGATTATAGACATGTGCCACCACATCCAGCCCATTACCTTAACTTTTAAGAGTTTTGTAACAATATTGCTATTTCACATTACAGTTACAGAAATGAAGTACAGCATCTCATTCTCTAAAGTAGGAAGTGCTTAGTGAGACCAGGTTTGAGACAACTCACTAAAAATTCTATCTTGGTCAGTTAACTTTTCAGGACTGATCTGTATACACTGAGGTTTCAATCATTCCAAAGTCCTCAGCATTTTACATGAGTGATTTGTAAAACTTTGTTCTGTGGAAAAGAACAAAGAACATTGTCATTTATTCCTGTGACATTAAACCCGACTAAAAATTTTAGATTTGTTAATACAGTGTGTGTATCCTAAGGAGATAGTCACTGAATCTGAATTCAGTCTTCATGAATTATTTGTAATTTTACTGTCATTTTAATTGTCACATACCGAATGAACATGTATCACCAGCAACAGTAATGATTTGTGAGGTGGTGCAATCCTCTAGTGTCTTCGTGGCTGTTTCCCTTAGGAATGCTTTTGGGGTGGTTATAAGTTACAGCCCTGGTGACTCAAAGGATGGGAATGCTGATGTACCTGTGGCCCTCTTATCAGCAGTACCCTGCCTGGTGACTCTTAGGGAAGAAGTGCTGCCAGGCTCTTAGGGAGTGCTCCTGTCCTGTGTGGTTGCTCCTTTACCAGTTAAGGGCCAGGGGCTGAACTCAAGATTAGGAAACCAAGGGCCAGGGATTTAGCTCAGTGGCTTAAGCGCCTGCCTGGCAAGCACGAGGTTGTGAGTTCGATCCCTGGTACAAAAAAAAAAAAAAAAAAGAGAGAGAGAGATTAGATGACCAAGACTGTGGGACTCCTGTTCTAAATGGTGGTGAGGCCACCACGGGGACCTGGGTGAGAGGATAGCTTGTGCCACTATGTGCCTTTTATTGTCTCCTTCTATGCTGTTATCCCAAGGGATCAGGGTCATAACAAATGTTTGTTTTTTAACTAAGCAGTGCCATTGGATTTTTCTTTAATAGGGGTGGGGTGGCTTTTATCATGAAGGAGTTTCTCTACAACAAATAAAATTGTGGATCAAAGGGTACAAACTTCACATGCATATATATGTGCGTGTGTGTGTGTGTGTGTGTGTGTGTGTGTTATTGGGGATTGAACCCAGGGTCTTCACACTGAGCAGCTACATCCCCAGCCTGCTTATTGATTTTTATTTTTGTATTACTGGGATTTGAACCTAGGGCCTTTGCATTGAGCTATATATCCCCAGTGACTTTTTAATTTTTTTTATTTTGAGACAGTCTTGCTAAATTGGTCAGCCTTGTCTTAAACATGGAATCCTCCTATCTCAGCCTCCCAGAGTCCTGGAGTTACAGGTGTGTACCACCACACGTGATATTTTACTTTTCTTTCTTTCTTTCTTTCTTTCTTTCTTTCTTTCTTTCTTTCTTTCTTTCTTTCTTTCTTTCTTTCTTTCTTTCCTTCCTTCCTTCCTTCCTTCCTTCCTTCCATCCATCCATCCATCCATCCATCCATTTTTGTGGTACTGGAGATCAGACCTGGGACAGTGGCAGTGAACTTACAGCACACATGCCCCAGTGGGCTTTTGTATCATTGAAAGCTCTAAAAGCTTTGCCATCACTGACCTAGGGCTTTCATACTGAGCTGCACTTGGAGCCTTCTTCATGTATTTTGAAACAAGGTCTTGCAAAATTGCTGAGTTGTCCATGCTGATTTTGAACTTGTGGTCTTCCTCAGCCTCCCAGAGTGCTACGATTGCAGGTGTGTACCACTGTGCCCAGTTTGTTTTATTTTTTATTTTGGGACAGGGGATGCCCAGGCTGGGTTTAGTCTTCTGATCTTCCTGTCTCAATCCTCTTCAGTGCTGCAATTATAGGAGTGTGCCACGAGGCCTGGCTAGCAGCACAAGGTGTTTTAGTCTTACTTAATTGCTGCTACTGTTCGACATTAAAATCTGTGGATTTTAATTTTTTCCAGTTGCAATAAATTTTGCAAAGTATTTTTTTTTCCTGTCTTTTTAAGACAGGGTTGCACTATGTAGTTCAGGCTAGCCTTGACCTCACTTTGTAGGCCAGGCTAGTCTCGAACTTGTGATCCTCCTTCCTTTGTGTTTCTTTCTCTTTTTCTTTCTGTTTGATGGGATTTCATTATGTTGCCCACACTGGCCTCAAACTCTATATCCTCTCATCTCAGCTTTTCCTGAGTGGCTGGGTTTATAAGGATGTACTACTACGCTCAACTGTAAATGGACTTTTAAGATAAATGAAACCAGTCAACATTTGTTGGGGTTTTTTTGTTTGTTTGGTTGGTTTGCTTGTTTGTTTTTTCAGGATCTCACTATGCAGTTCAGGGTGGCCTTGAACTTAACGACGTAGGCGAGGCTGGCCATGAGTATGGCAGGAAGTCCTTGCCTCTGTCTCACTACTGCTAGGATTACAGAGCATCTGTTTCGTAAATTAACTGTATTCTTGATAAGGGCTTTTATGGACTGTATTCATCTTTTTTTTTTTTTTTTTTTTGGTGTCAGAGATCGAACTCACAACCTCACGTTTGCCAAGCAGGCACTTAGGCCACTGAGCTAAACCTCCAGCCCTAAACTGGTTATCAAACCTGGGTCCTTTGCGTTGAGCTACGTCTTCAGCCCTTTTTTATTCTTTATTTTTGAGACAAGGTTTCACTAAGTAACCCAGATTAGGCTTGAATTTGTGGTTGTCCCTGCAGCCTCTTAGACTGCTGCGATGATAGGGACACACCGCTGCCCTCAGCCTTTATTCATTTTACACTGTTACTCAACGCTTATTATGAGGAAACTTCTAGAAATATTTTAACACACCTAATGGCCTGGATTAGTGTGGAGCGGAAACTAGAAAGTCTACAGTTGAAGGATTACAGTTATCTATGAAGTATTTCTTAACTTGCCCCTTCTTTTAAACAATGTATTTTCTTAGACACTCACTGAGAGGCTTCCTGAAATGGTGTAAACTCTGAAGTGGCACTAACTGTGGCTTTTTTTGTTAAATAGACTTTTTGGCAAGGTTACTTAATGAGCATTAGCCATAATCCTCAGGACAGCCTTGCAATTTGCAAAGTAGCTGTATCCAGTTTGATACCTAAGAAAACACAGTTAATGCATATTCTCCAGTATAAGGATACAGTATTGGAGAACAGGCACAAATAAATGCCTTCGTGCTTATTAACTGACAACCAGAATGTACAAAGTTATTCTTAAAATGTATGTTGATGTAGTTTTCTCTTCATCCTGTCTCCTTGAGTAATACTGTGTGATTATTACCACTGAAAAATTTCACAGTACCCTTTTCTCTGGTATGTTATACTAATGTGGCCCTTACCTGTTGCCATCCTTTCTGTGGTTTTTTTGTTTTGTTTTGTTTTGTTTTGTTTTGTTTTGGTTTGGTTTTTTGGTACCAGGGATCAAACTCATGATCTAGCACTTGTCAGGCACGTGCTGAGGCTACTGAGCTAAATCACCAGTCCCAACCCTTTGTTTTCTTAAAATTTATCTTTAATTTTTTTTGTCTTGATATTTTGACACAAAGTATTGCTGTGTAGCCTAGGCTGACCTTGAATTCTTGATCTTCCTGTCTCAGTCTCCGGAGTACTGGGATTATGTGTGTGTGCCACTGTACCCAGCCTTTTTTTTCTTCCTTCTGAGATGAAGGACTCCCTGTGTTGCCAAGACTGATCTTGAATTTGTATACTTCAGTGCTGTTTCAACCTCCTAAGGCTGGAACTGCAGACATGTGCCACCCTTTCTGACTGTCTATGAATGTTTTCAAAGACAAAGACAGTATAACTCACACAGAATCTGAAGTGACCTGGAATAGTCCAACTGGGTCTTAGCCCTATTTTGCCCTCACAGACTTAGACACTGCTCCTAGAGTGGGGTTGTAGTCTTTGTTTTGGACTCATCCCCAAATAATTATCCAGCTGATTAACAGCCGTCTCCCCCTAAAGCTTTAAACATAGGTCTGCTGATTTTGGTTGTGTGGTTTATGTTATGTTATGTTATGTTATGTTATGTTATGTTATGTTATGTTGTGTTATTTTTAACAGTTTCTTACTGTGTAGTCCAGGCTGTCCTTGAATTCCTGATCCTTCTGCATCTGCCTCAATGGTTAGGATTACAAGTGTTTGCCACCAAGCTTTGGAAAATCTTTCCATATATTTTCATGTTTTGCTTTTGTTTTTGGTACAGATGATTGAACTCAGAGCTTACACACTAAACTGCAGCCCAGCCCTTTTTTATTCTGAGTCAGGATATTGTGAAGTCACTAAGTTGTTGTCCATGTTGGGCTCACACTCACAATCCTCCTACCTCAGCCTCCCAGAGTGCTGGAATTATAGTTGTATGGCACCTGCTTCCTTGTACTTTTTGTTTTTGTTTTTGTTTTAGTACCGGGAATCTAACTTAAGACCTTGCACTTGCCAGGCAGGCACTGTCTATATTCCCATCACCTTCTATATTTTTAAATGGACAGACGATAATAAAACAAGTTAATAAACTAGATTTTTTTTTTTAAATTAAAGGACATGCTTTGTACATCTAAAAGGCTATGCAACAGTATTCATCTGTGAGCTAACAACAGATGGGGAAAAACACTCGGGAGCCTGAGGCAGGAGGATTGTTGTGAGTTCAAGGCCAGCCTGAGCTTCAAGATCACCCTGAACTTCCTAGTGAGACCCTGTCTCAAAAAGACAAAAAAAGTTAATTATCACACAATTTACTCAACTTTATAAACATCATATATGTATTTTTAATTTTTATTTTAAAATATGAGGGCTGAGGATATAGCCCAGTGGTAAGAGTGCTTGCCTAGCCTGCACATGACACTGAGTTCAGTCCCCCACATCAGTCAGTCAGTGTTCTCACACACACACATACACAGTGTGGTAATGCACACCTATAGTCCCAGCTATTTGGAGATTGAGGCAGGAGGGTCACAAGTTCAAGACCATCCTGGACAACTTACTGAGACCTCATCTCAAAATAAAAAAGGGTTGAGATGTAGCTCAGTGGTGAGTATCTCTGGATTTGATACCTTAGCACAACCCCTCACCCCAAAAGAAATACTATGTCTATATCTGCCTGTGTCTGTATTTATCATTGAGGATTAATGTTGTATCTTATTGAGAAAAGGGATGTACAAGAATATAAATCAGAGCTAACACTTGCTCTGGTTCCTTACAACAGCATAAGCCCTTGGTAAAGCCATGTGTAGATTATGGTCCCTTGAATGTTTCTGGAAGGAAAGGAAAGGGATTAGGATAGCAGAAAAAAAGACCAGGCTTTCATGGTTGCAGGAAAGTCGATGATCCATGATTCTGGGGGTAATGTCCACTTCTAGGATGCTATCTTTTCTCTGGGGAAAAACATTCCTGGTCAGCTCCATCCTAAAGTCCCCAGTAGATGTACATTTCAGGAGTCTGGATTCCACGCTAAACCCCAACCCCCAGTTTGGGAATGTGGATCTTAGACTTGAGGCAACAAAGCTCTGCTGCAGAGAACTTCATATGATCCCTACCAGGGTGTTCAAGGACAGTCTTTGCAGTTTCATTTCCAAAAGAACTAATTTTTGGGTTTAGGATGATGAAAGATCTTGTTAGTTATCAGTTGGTGGCATGAAGGTTTTGGTGTAAATCATTAAAGTCTTGAACTGTTAAGTCGCATCTATCAGAGTGGAAGATACATGAGGTTCTTTTATTAGGGACATAGGTCTTCTAGTGACTACAGTGGTACCTTGGTTATTGAACTTAATTTGTTGTATGATTTTGGGAAAGAGGAATACATTTATGTTTGTGTGGGAGAGATGGCTATAGTTTTGTTTATCATCTGATGCAGAATTTGCAAACAAAAACAAAATTTTGCTTCTGTTTGTGAACTAAATTGTGAACTAGTATTTAAAGGGTCTCTTTGCCAAGGAAGGGTAAGTCTTACGGGGGAGTGGATCTGGTTGCCATCAATCTGCCATACCCTATATGACTTTTTTGTTTCATGTTTTTATAGGAATTTGTTTTGTTTTGTCTTGCTATGTTTTGTTTTTCCCTCTAATACAGAAAAGATAGGAATACATGTAGAAACTCATGCTTACGTAGAACCTATAACGCATCATGAAGTGAACAACTACTTTGAAGAAAAAAGAGACGTTAAGGTACCCGGTGCTGATTCCATAGTGTCATGAAGTGAAATCCAGCAATACTACTATTCTTCGTTCGGAGTGATTTTAGCCTGTTTTGTTTTGTTTAAGTTCACCATACATGAAGGTATGGACAACTATTTTAAAGAGAATGAGAGACACTATGGCAGCCGTTGTTGACTTCGCTATTGTCTGGTCTTGAAGACCTAAAACGCCTTCCTCATCCTGTTCAGATCAGTTCTGTACTATGTTGTTTTGTGTGAATTCTCTGTATGTGAAGATATGGACAACTATCTGGAAGAAAACAAGAGAATATGATAGATAGTGAAGATCCCTGATTGTCTTGCTTTGAAATTTATGTCTCTTACATTGCTTTCTTGTGTTCTGTTTTGTTGTGTTTAATTTTACCCGCTTTAAAATAAAAAAAAATCTGCCATACCTTTGGCCAAAGCAACCCAATTGATTTTGGCTAGCTTTTCCTAGTGTCATTGTATGTATATCTGTGTGCATTTATTTATTGGTACTGAGAATGGAACTCAGGACTTGCGCTGTTCAGGCAGGCACTGTGCCACGGAGCTGTATCACCAGCCCCTTGCCATTGCTTTTATTATTATTATTTTATTTATTTATTACTATTGTTCTTATTTTGAGTCAGGATCTCACTACCATTCAGATTGGCCTTGAACTCACTTTGTGACCTGATTTTTTTGGTACCAGGGATCGAACTCAACAGCTACGCGCTTGCAAGGCAGGCACTTATGCCGCTGAACTAAATCCCCAGGTTCCTTGAACTCACTTTGTAGTCCAGGCTGGTCTGGAACTTGCAAGGGTCCTCCTGCTTCAGACCCTAGAGTGCAGGGATTACAGGTGTGTATCACCACACCTGGCTTTATCATTGTTGTTAATATCTTATTTAACTGTTTTACAATTTGTCCAGTACAGTAAAATCCTCATTGCTGGAGGTTTGTCCAAGTATGTCCCATGTGTAATGTAGATTTTCTAACAATATTTTAGCTGTTATTACACCAATGGCCTTCCCACATTAGGAAGCGTCTATAAAACCACAAAATATGCATTGAAGGATGCAGTTAAATGAATTAAGTGTTTAACCCAACAGGTGCTAGAAATGTATCACCAGAGATTTTCATTATCTTTTCTAGAATTATGAGTTTGATAAACCAAACACTGGTTTTAGATGATTTTAGCAATTTTAGAGTACTTACCTCACCAATTATTTTTGTTTTTTTCTTTTTTGGTACCGAGAATCGAACTGAGGATCTTGTGCTTGCTAGGCAGGCGCTTGTGCCACTGAGCTATATCCTTGGCCCCCACTAAGTGTTTTCCATAATTTGAATTATTGTATCTCTCCCAGCATAAGTCATGGAGTACAGAGATTTAATTATGGCAGTTTTGAGGACTCAGGATCAGGTGAACGTCCTGGCTCTCCGTAAGTCTATGCTTAACACTGGATTTATAGCCTCTTAAGTACCAATTGTGTTTCTGTTTCAGGTATGTAGCACTTCTGATTAAATATTTTATCATAGGTGATATATAACTTGGATCAGTTCTTATGAAGTTTATTCAGATGGATTTATTAATTTCATTACTGACTAATTTAGCAGTCTTGATCATTTAAGTGGTTCTTGATTGGTTTGTCTTCTTTGGAAGGGGTCTGTTGTTGTTTTGTTTGTGTTGTGTTTTGTTTTTGTTTTTTGAGACAAGATCTTACTATGTAGTCAAGGTTGGCCTTGAACCTGCAGAGATCCTCCTGCCTCAGCCAAGTGCTAGGATTACAGGAACACATGCATGCACCACCACGCCGATGTGTGTGTGTGTGTGTGCGCGCGTGTATGTGCGTGCGCGCGCATGGTGGTATTGGAAATTAAACCTGGGGCCTCGGCACTGAGCCACATCCCCAATTTTTTATTTTTACTTTTTTGAGACAGAATCTTGGTAGGTCAGTAAAGAGCCTGGGCTGGGCTCAAACGTGTTATCTTCCTGCTTCAGCCTTCCACCTCAACCTCCCAGAGTGGTGGAAGTACAGGTGTGTGTCACCACACCTGGTGAATTCTGGGAATTCATATCTAGTCTAATGGTGTTTTTTTTTTTTTTTTTTTTTTTTTTTGAGACACAGGGTCTTGCTGTGCAGTTGAGGCTGACCTTGAACTCACTATATAATCGAGGCTGGCCTTATAGGTGTGTTACTCCCTCCTTGTCTGATTTTTTTTTTAAATCATTGAAAATTTGTACTTGTCAGTGTCCTTCCTGTGAATCTCCTTGAAAGTGGAACACCTCAGGTTTATCATACCTCAGGAAGGTCCTAAACAATATCTGTTAATGCCAAGACTTAGAAGTAGCCATAGTTGGGGACTTGGGGAGAGTCCATCCAGATAATGGTGCAGCTGACAAGGGAATTCGGCTCTTCCTATATAGCCTGTACTAAGATAATGACTGATAGTGTTATACCATCAGTGCTCAATTTCTGTAGACTTCATATAACAATTGAAACACATTAAAACATTTATACAAACATCACTTAAAGAAGGCCTAACAGGGGTTGGGGATTTAGTTTAATGGCACAAGTGTATGCCTGGCAAGTGTACAGTCATGAGTTCGAGCCCCAGTACCCCCCCTCAAAAGAAGAAAGTCTAACATTGTTTATTTGATAGCACTTCCTGTTTGATTTGGGGAAGGTCATCTAAAGTATCAAAGATTTAAAACACTTGATCAATACAAGATCTTAGGTTGCAGAGAATAATAGTCATTTGTTTATTTAAAAGTCATTTAACCAAAGTGACAAAGACTTTAAAGGCAAGTGCAAAAAGATATGTAGTTGTGGGAAAATACTAGCTCTTTTAATTGAGAGGACTCAGGTTTTTTTTTTTGTTTTGTTTTTGTTTTTTCTTTTTCTGTCTTTTTGAAACAGGGTCTCATTATACAGTTCAGGCTGGCCTTGAGCTCACTTTGTAGCCCAGGCTGGTTTCAAACTCAAAACAGTGTCTTCCTGCCTAAGCCTCCGGAGTGCTGATGCCACCACATCCGGCTTGTTTTGTTTTGTTTTGTTTTTAAGTGAACAAAAACTGGAAGCTGGGCGTGTGGTGATGCACGTCTGTGATTCCCAACACTTGGGAGGCTGAGGCAGAAGGATCACAAGTTCCAGACCAGCCTGGGCTACATGGTGAGACTCAGTCTCAAAAAACAAGGACACTTAATAAATAAAACATGATGCAAAAGACTGTATCTTGGTAAAATGGAAAGTCTGTTTCTTGGCCTAGTTAACTAAAAGGTGAAGACCTGTTGTCATAATTTGCTGTGGCAAGCAGGCCAGTACACCCAGGAACTGTATGTGTGAAAGGACCAAATTCTAGTTTTACATTGGTGTACTTTTGATATTAATGCCCAATATTTGGTAAAACTTGTAAAGAATTCTCTTCTAATCTTATTGTGTAAAATTTTTCCTTATATAGAGATCCCTTTCCGCTCTTGTTGTGGTCTGGGAAGTTTAAATTTGTAATCTCATGGAAACGTGATTGGGATTCTAGCAAGTTAATTCCAGTCTACCACTTCTAGTGCAACATATGTTTTAGTGTCTTTATTCTCACCGTAAGTATATATATAGTTATGGGGAGCCAAGGGGCCCTAAGTCTAACCAAGATGTTGGTTCACTGGAACAAAGGCCCTGGCCCAGGACCCAACCCCAGTTTTATTAGTTCTTCATGAGGGTAGTGGCTCAGGGATGAGTGACAGTGAGAGTGGTGAGAAATACTGACAGCCATGAACTGGACTAGGTAGGAAGCCTGAGATCAGTTCTGTGATATGCAGAGAGCAAGAAATGGAAATGGATCTGCATAACACAACTGAGGTAGTATTTAACATTTTGGAGTTGGTGCTTCAGCACTGATACACAATCTTTTTTTGCCTTGGAAAGTCATAGCCTCTCTCAGCCATGTTTTTCTGGGAGTCACTGGGTGGGGAAACAGTAACTGTTGCCTTGTTTCAAAGCTTACTTCAAGTGTCTCAGCCAGCCCAATTTACATTGTTTAAAACCAGTTGAAGGAACAAAGAAATAACCTAGCCAGCTCTGTACATATCAATACATGGAGATAGGACCAAGTTTATCCAAAATGAAGATAGTAGTTCTGGTTGTTGTAGTTGTCGTCTTTTTCTGGTACTTTGGATCAAACTCGTGACTTCACACTTAGCAGGCAAGTGCTTGAGCCACTGAGCTAAATCCCCAGTCTGGTTATTCTTTCAAGGAGAGTCATCCAGGTGGCTCCCCACACCTTTCACAAGATTTGTCTTCCACAAACTTCCCACAACTGGGGCTGAGGATTTAGCTCAGCAGCATAAGTGCCTGCCTGACAAGTTCGAGGTTTGTGAGTTCCATCCCCGATATTACCAAAAAAAAAAAAAAAAAAAAAACTTCCCACAACCTTTTCATGTATTCATTTTTTGTCCTACACATTTCCTGTTCTCTTTTTGGAAAAATGGTCACTCATTTTCCATTAAGAAAAAGTTACTTTTTATCTAAGTAAAATACAAAAAAAAAAAAAAAGGCTATATTCCAAACCCTTTCATTGGGGCCGGGGATTTAGCTCAGTGGCTGAAGTGCCTGCCTGGCAAACGTGAGATCATGAGTTTGATCCCCGGTACCAAAAAAAAAAAAAATAATAATAATAATAATAAGCTATATCTAAGTAAAATATTCTCGTAACTTATAGCATTTCTTTGTCAAATGCACATGTATTTTCCTTGTGCAACTGCAATATAGAGTTATTTTACTCTCTCTCTCTGTCTCTCTGTCTCTCTCTCTGTCTCTCATATTCCTGGGGCTGAGCTTGAGAAGGAAATTACTGGTTTTACAGATTTCATAGTCTCAAATTTCCATTCCATTTTTGTGCTGAAGATTAAACTGATTATTGTAGTTTTATTTTGAGACAGGGTCTTGCTAAACTGCCCATGCTTCCCTCAAACTTGTGATTCTCCTGCCTCAGCCCTCCAAGAACCTGGAGCATGAACTACCATGCCTAGCCAAACTCATGTCTTTTGTTTGTTTTGAGACAGGTCTTAAGTAGTTGAGGCTGGCCTTGAATTCATACCAGTCTTCCTGTCTTGGCCTCCTGAGTGCTGAGACTACAGGAGTGTGCCATGCCTGGCACTTAAATTATTTTTAATTATGTTTGGACTATTCTTGGGGTTTTTTAATTTTTTTTCTTTTTCTTTTTAGACAAGGTCTCAGTGCATAATCCAGGCTGGCCCTTGACTCACTATATAGGACAGGCTGGGCTCAAACTTAACAGTGATCCTGCTGCCTCAGCCTCCAGAGTGCTAGGATTACATTTTCCTTTGCCACCACTCCCTGTTTATTTAGTTTTGCAGTACTGGATATTGAATCCAGGAGCACTCTACTATGAACCATACTCCCACCCCTTTTTATTTTGAGACAGTTTTACTGAGTTGCCAGGATGGCCTAATGTTGGGAGCTTTTTGTCTCAGCTTCCCAAATGGTGAGGATTATTGGCACGGATCTGACATACTGGACTAAGATTTTCTTTATTTGCCTTCTTTTTTCTCTTTTCTTTTTTCTTTCTTTCTTTCTTTCTTTCTTTCTTTCTTTCTTTCTTTTTGTTTGAGACAAGGTCTTGCTATGTAGTTTAGGCTGGCCTTGAACTCACTGTTTAGCTCAGGCTGGCCTCAAATTTGGTGATCCTCCTGCCTCAGCCTACTGAGTGCTGGAATCAGGTATACATCACCACACCCTGCTAATGCATTTCTTGAGTGAACAATTTTATGTAAGTTACAATTTTTTCATTATTGTCTCTCGGTTCTAAATTGTTTTGTAGTAACATTAACCCATTTCTCAAAGAAAAACGTAAGTTCTAGGCCCTCAATTTTTGTACATAAATTTAGTAAGGGTTCCAGAAAATAAAATACTGGCTTCTGAAATTGGGCACGTCTTACTTTTGGTTTGTTATGGTTTAGTTGGTACACCTTACAGTTAGGTGTATGCTGGGTTTGATCAATCACTTAGGTGCAAGTGGGCTTCCTCGAGTTCAGTCCACATGTAGGGTACACTGACCGGCCATGTCTTCAGCATGGGTTTTTCCAAAAGCAGCCAGAAGTCAGGGTTTAGGAATGATGGTGCCACTTCCACAGTAGTGTCTCAGAATGTGTTCCATTGCAAGTTATATCATGTACAGGTAACATGATATAACTCAAAATCTTTAACTTCAGCTTTTGTATATGCAAAATATATCATTGTATTATCTGCAGCATTTTGTGAACTCCATCATATCAAATCCAGTGTGTCTTTTTTTCTTTTGGTGGTTCGTGGGACTCAAACCCAGGGCCTCAAGTATCCTGAGCAAGTGCTCTACTACTAAGCTACATCCTTAGCAGCGCCCTACTGTGTGTCTGAAGGATTTGCGCTAGAATCTGCATTGTTGGAACATGCAGTCTATTCTGTGGAGAACCAGGCCACAGCCAGGGCAGGTAAATCATTTGGTTGGTTTGTATCCCAAGATGAAGAGTACAGGGGTAGCATTTGCACTGTTGTGAGCCTGTGCACTCTCCCAAAATATTAAAGTAGGCAAATTAGCCACTGCTCTAATAGGATTGCAGTTGTAATTATTTTTATAACTGTTATTTGAAGTTGAAGATTTGAATAGCTTATTTCCTTACGATAATAAGAAAATTCTTCTAGTAGGCCTCCATGATAATAGATTTCCACTGAAACTACTGGTTGTTTTATGCCCTTTCTGCCGTGATACAAAGTATCTCTGACCTGACCTGACTAATGGTCTTTAGGCAGATTACAGATATTTTTGTGACTTTGACATCTTGAGAGTTGTGAATATTGTGAGTTAAGAACACCAATAACTCAAATGCGCTCATGCTTGCTCATTTATAAGAAAAAATTTGCACTAAGCCGGATGTGGTAGTGCACACCTGTAATTCTAGCACTCAGGAGGCTGAGGCAGACCAGCCTGGGCCATGAAGTGAGCTCAAGGCTGCTCACAAAGTGAGCTGACCTGCATAGCGAAAAGATCAAAAAAAAAAAAAAATTCTTTGCACTGTCTAGCTTCAGATTTACATTTGGGACTGTGTTAAGGTTTCTGCTCTAGAATTGCTTCTTGTATATCATGCATAGATGAGTTGCGCCATTATTTTCAGTACTAGAGATGAACTCAAGATGTTGTCCATACAAGGCAAGTGCTCTACCACTGAACTGCATCCCCAGCTGTTAGATGAGTGATTGCAGTGCCATTGCTGTGATAGTGAGTGTGTCTCTCATGTCTATCAGTCATAACACTATCCTGGGGGTTCTGACTTGTTCTAAATTCCTTTATGTGGAAAAGTACAACTCATTGGTATCTGTAAGATAATTTCTCTGCTCTTGCAAAAGCAAAGGTGGATGCAAACAGGATGGGACCAGTGAGGCCAGAGGTATTGGAGTACAGTATATCTGCAAAGATGAGTTGGAAATGGCTTTTAAAACTGGTTTATAAATAACCTCTCAGCTTTTTGAGAGATTTCTGAGAATATACCTGTTTTTAAAATTTTTCCTTGTGTTTAATCTAAAGATCTGTAGTTATTTTTGCTCAACTTCTGGTCTCCTTTTCTTTTCTTTTTTTTTTTTTTTTTTTTTTGAGACAATGTCTCCTTATGTAGTTTAGGCTGGCATTGAACTATGTAGCACAGGCTGGCCTCCAACTAGAAGTGATCCTCCTGTCTCATTCTCTGATCTCTAGGATTACAGGTGTAGGGCACCACACCTGACCTGGCTGATGTATTGTACAGGCATTTTTCACTTAACAACCAGGTTATGGTGCTGCAGCTAGGTTGTTACCCAAACTGACCTCTGAGTGAGAAATTGTACATACTATGTTCATTACAGTACTCAGAACAAAGAAGTGGTCAAA
The DNA here is from genome assembly GCA_004027295.1 of Dolichotis patagonum. NCBI lineage: Eukaryota > Metazoa > Chordata > Mammalia > Rodentia > Caviidae > Dolichotis > Dolichotis patagonum. Next base: position 26,721 of record PVJX010021121.1, read on the forward strand.
GAACACTCTTAACTTGGTGACTTGCTTTTTATGTGCCTAACTCAACAGGCAGTACTGTAACATGTAACAACATAAAATTATAGTACTCTGATCAGTAAACAAGCTGTACAGAACTGGAAAAAAAAAAAGATGAGCAGAAGTCTAAACAGTGTGTGCCGGTCAAAAGTCTAAACAGTTGTTAAACAGGTTGATCATTAAACAAGGAATATCCTAGACATTATTTTACTAAAGAAAATCCTTAATTAGGTTTCTGGACATAAATCTACCACTGAATAAAATTTAATTCAACAAGCTGGGTGCTAGCAGTGGTACAGAATTGTAACTCCAGCTGCCCTGAAGCTTGAGGCAGAAAGATCACAAGTTTTGAGATCGTCCTAGGCAGTGCAAAGACTCCCTCATCTCAAAAAAAAAAAAAAAAAAAAAATTACTCAACAAAAATTTACTGGCTGTTGTGCTAGGAGCTGGGGCTATAGCTCAGTTTATAGATTAGAAGAGCTACCAGATATAACTCAGCAGCCTAGCACTTGCCTGGCAAGCACAAGGCCCTGAGTTCAACTCCTGCTATGGAAAAAAAATTGTTTTTCTATTAGAAGGGCTTCAGGGTGCTGGGTTTTGTTTGTTCCTCTGTAACTAATTATGCCCTTGGAATGGTTTTATAATTTGGGAAATGGAGGTTCCAGACAAGAGTCTGGCCTTAGGTGGAGGTAAACCTTCTTCAGGTGACGGTCTTCTTGGAGTGGTGGCCTATCTTCCCTCTTGGGGTAATTTGTGCATCGTTAGGGCCAAAGTTTAGTTATCTTTGATGTGGTAATAGATGACACTGTCTTTAGGAACAGGCATAGTGCAACTAGGAGATGGAAATGCTAGTTAGTCAAGTGATTGCTGCACCTACTTAACTCTTCCCTGGTCACATAACCAGCCTGGTCTGAAGGCTCAGGTTTAGATTCATTCCTTCTCTGGTTGGTAATGGAAAAGTTAGAAGAAAAGAAGTGATCCATTTTGCTCTTACACTATGGATTACACATGCTAGCCATGTGCTGTTCTTTTCTGCCTTAAAACTGATTATCATTGTTGGTTTTTATTCTTAGAATTAGGAGGAAAGTAAGGTCACTTGCGGTTCCTTTCTTTGCAGTGACTGTAGAAATATATCTGTATATATTTCTTTGCAGTACTGAGGATTGGAACTTTGGCCTTCACAGTGAACCACATCCCCAGCCCTTTCTTTAGTCTTTGTTTTGAGACAGTTTCCCAGACTGAGCTCAAACTTGGGATCCTTCTTGTCTCACCCTCCCAGAGTACTGGGATTATAGACATACCTAGCTTGGAATTCTTTACATTTGAAATTTTTTTTTTCCTACTAAGGGTTAAAACTGTCTGTGCCTTCCATATATGCTAGACAAGCACTTTGACACGGAGCTCTGGCCACCCCACCCCTACTGCACCCCAGTATGTGTGTGGTACTGGGGGTTGAACCCAAGACTTTCCTACTAAGCTATATTTCTAGCGCTTTTTTAGTTGAGACAGGGTTGCCTAGGCTGTGCTGTAGCGTGTGATCCCTTCTGCCTCAACATCCCAGAATGCTGGGTTTAATAGGCATGCGTCACCATGCTTGGTCTTTCTGCTGTTACTTATTTTGTGCAGAGTCTCACCAAAGTGCCTCTGTTCTTCTTGAACTTGCAGTTCTCTTCTCTCAGCCTCCTGAGAGCTGGGATTATGGCTACGTACCATGGTGCTGATCGTACTCTAATTTTAGCTTCTTTACTGCCTGCTGGCCCCAGTGCACTGTGGTTGGCCGCTGATATTTACGTGGTTCATCCATATTTCAAATAAAGATCCTTCAAGTTTAAGAATAAGACCAGTTGTATTTCACTTTTTGTATTTTATTTTTGATTGTTTTCTTGTTGCAGAGTGGACCAAGGTCATAAAAGGTAGAGTAGTAATAACCTGCCTGTTCCCCTCCCGTGAACTTTCTTCCCCAGAGGTGTTTTAGTAGTCTCACTTGTCTCAGCAAACTGTTGTCCTCTCTGAACCTGTGTGATTGCCAGTCTTGATAGTTCCTTGTTTCTTTTGTATCTTTCTTTGTTTTTTTGTTGTAATTTCCTGCTTTATTTTTTAGCAATACTGGGAATTGCACCCAGAGTCTTCCACTGAGCTAATCCCAGTCCTTTTGTACTTTTATTTTGATACAGGCTGTCACTAAGTTACCCAGGCTGGGTTTGAACTTGGAACCTTCCTGTCTCAGTCTCCCAGACTGCTGGGAGTATAGGCATGTGTCACCCTGCCCAGCTTCTGTTTTATCTTTATTAGACTTCACCTTGTCATACTCATGTGAACAGTGCTTTGGGATTCCCTTCTTTCTGCTTCCTCCTTGACTTCTGTTGTTGGACCATGAGTGTTTCTCTCCTTCCCAAGGCTATTTCTAAAATAGCCTTTTCCTTAGCTTTTGTGTCTTCAGTCACTCCGTATTTGTCATTCTTGTGGCCTGGAATTTCTCTGTGGGCATTTGCCATCTTTTTGCCCTTGGCCAGTGCTTTTCAGGGCTGCCTGTGCAGCCTTGGTCCTGGGAAAGCCCACAGTGGATACAGTAAAACCTCAGTTTGTCAGCACAATTCTTTCGGGAAACACAGTTGTAATCCAAAGCACCTGTCTATCAAAGCAAATTTCCCCATAAGAAATAATGAAAACACAGATGATTCATTCTGCAACTCCAAAATACTCAGATAAAAATGATTACAATACTGTAATATACTACAAAATAATAAAGAAAATACAAAATGTAAAGAGAAATTAACAAGTTAACCTGCACTTACTTTGAAAACCTTGGCCACTGTGTGAGGGAGATGTGTGAGAAAGGTTAACTTTCACTATCACTAATGAATCACTACTATCTATTGGCTCAGTGGAATCCTCTTTTCCCACAATTTTAACAAAGAAGCTATCCAATGACCCTAGTTTTTGCCGCCTTTTAAGGATTTTGTGGAAATGTAACATTGCATTGTTGTTAAACAGATTCATTGCTTGCACTCCTACAGCCTTATTTGGGTGGTGCTTTTCTACAAAATTCTTAAGTTTCTCACTTTTACACATGTCCTTAATTACCTAATCTCATTTGAAGTGAGTGATCCAGTCACTTTTTTCTCATCCTCTGCTGATAAAAATCTCTATAATCTTTTGCTGTTGGTAGGCATCACCCCTAATCCTGCAGTAAGAGACATTTGGTTTCATGACTGCTTGTATTATAAAACTGTTCATTTATTGAGTTAAAATTTATTGGAAATTTTTCTGGTTTTGCAGAACACTCACAGAACAAGTTACTCACAATCCAAGGTTTTACTGTAATTGCTTTTAAAACTCTCCTTCATAATAGATTGCTTGTAAACTAGATGTGGTAGTACATACCCAGTATGCAGGAGGCTGAGGCACCAGAATCACAGTGAGTTTTAGGCCAGCCTAGGCTACATAGTGAGTTCAGGGCCAGCTAGAACTACATAGTAAGACCCTGTAGGAAAAAAATGCTTGTATTAAAACTTGATTGTTTTAAGTAGCATTGTCTAATGATGTATAGAAATATTAAAAAATTGATTTTTGTAAAAATCTTGGAAATGGTGTTAGATAATTTCAGAGGTTTTTGAGTAAAGAATGCAGTAGATGGAACAAAAGAGAGAGCTTCCAACAGACCTCTTATTATAAGAGTTTGTGGAAAGCCAGAGGCACCTTGCAGGTCCCAGGGAAAAGAGCACCATCTTTGGGTGCTTCTTCATCTTGGGGTGCCACTCAGACAAATGGAAGCTTGTCTTTCTCTCTCTTTCGTACCAGGGATTGCACTTGCCAGGCAGGCACTTATGCCACTTTATGCTGCTGAGCTAAATCCCTGGCTTGCCTGTGTCTCTTGCAGTGATACAATATAGCAGAATATACTTTTGATCTTGGGTAGTATTTCTTGAATAGATATAAAAGGGAAGGGGGACAGTAGATCATTAAAAATGACAATATTATATAAAATACTAGAAACTTGTGAGAGCTATTGTGTAACAATGAATATACAGTTTGCACCACTGTACTGAATGCTTAAGGTAGTAAGTTTGATGTTGTCTTTTAAACAGTAAAAAATTTTGTTTTAAATTTAAAATGAAAAGACCACAGTTGTAGCTTCGCACTTGCCCTAGATTTGATCCCCAGCACCACAGGGAGAGAGAGAAAAGTTCATATTCACTAGAAGACACCACAATAAGTGAAAAGAAAACCTGGACAAGGAGAATATACTTGTAAACTTCATGACCAATAACAAGCTGATGTCCTGGTTATGGCGGTCTAACCTGGGCAGCCTGGACAAGTGGTGCACATGCAATAGACAGAACCTAAACTGTGCCCAGGAAGCCCCTCAGCAGTCCAGGTGTAGTGGGGCTGAGAAGCCTTGCAGGGCCAGTTCTTGTGGGCTGTGGCTGCCTACAGTGGTGTCACTTAGACAGATTTGGACATAAGCTTTTATTCTCAGGGACCCGGTGGTCCTGCTTTAAACTGTATCAGGGACCTGGCCTAGAGCCCCAATCTCCCAAACAAGTGTGCAGCAAAGGCTTAAATAAATGAGACAAGTGGTATGATTTTAAGGGCTTGAAGAGTATCAAAACCCTCTGCAGAGTTCGAGACTCTGGGGGCTTAGACAAAGAATGTCTCTGGGTGGCCTGTATTTATTTAGTATTCAAACAAGGAAGGAGTTAGAGTGGAAAATGCAGGAAACCTGAGCAGGATCTTGGGCGGTGTTCAAGGACCCCCTCCAAGTAACAGCCTGTTAATTTAGGAGAACTATTTAAAGTCTCCAAGTGACTTTCAACTACAGGCGTGAAATGCATGCAGCTACAATCTATTTATTGATTGGGGTTGGAGCCAGGTGTCCTCAGCTGTGGCTTATCTTGCCCTTTGAGGCGTCTCTTTAAGTTCAAATGGCTCCAACAAAACTACACAACCCAAACAGTTCTCTTGATACTGTTTGTGGTAAAGGGTCAGACTAAGTGTGGTAGTGTGGTTTTTTGTTTGGCTTTTTTTAAGATTTTGTCTCTCTCGCTCTCTTTTTTTTTTTTGTTCTGGGAATCAAACTCAGGACCTCGTGCTTGCCAGGCAAGTGCTGTGCTGCTGAGCAATATCCTCAGCCCTTTTTTTAGGTTTTATGTTTGGTTTGGTGCAGTATGGTGCAGTGTGGTGCAGTTTGGTTTGGTTTGACACAGGGTTTCACGGTGTAGCCCAGGCTAACCTCAAACTTGTGATCTTACTTTAAAACCTCTTAGGTAACTGGGTATCACACCTGGCACTCTCATTATTTATTTATTTATTTATTTTACTTTTTATTTATTTATTTTTGGTACCAGGGACACGGGATGGGTGACAGGACGACATGAGATGTCTGATTCTCAGCCCACATGCAGGCAGGATCGCAGTCACCCCCCAGAGATGGGAAGAGTTCCTTGTTCTCCCGGCACCCCAAGTCAACTGCATGGTGCAGGTCCCGATGTGCCAGGGTCTCTCTCCTTCAGGCCGCTGAAAGTCTGCCACACTCTCAACCGCTCCCAGAGAGGGAAGGAGTTCCTTGTTCTCCCGGCACCCCGAGTCAACTGCACAGTGCAGGTCCTGATGTGC